>JAPYZK010003940.1:0-11139 GCA_030522785.1 Platygaster equestris
CAGTCGCGTCCCGGAAACCACGTGGCGCGACGATCGAAGTCGCGAAAAAGCGAATTGGGCTTATTTTTCCCTCAAATTTTGAAAAACTATTTTTTTTTTCTCGAAGTCTGGAATCCCTTATGATCCTTATTCTTATGGATTCTGTATTATCATAAAAATTTCAAATTCCTCGTGACATGAACATTTTATTAGTACCTAACACTCGTTGCGAAATTTAGAGAATTAATTTTTTTTTTTTTTTTTTTTCGAGGTCCGGAATCCTTTGTGACCCTTATTTGTATGAAATTCCGTATAATCATAGAAGTTCCAAATTCCTGGTGTCATTAATAGTACATTGTTGCAAGCTGGCATTGGTGATTTTGACGAAATGAAGGGTTGTGGCACGAGCCGAAGACGAGTGCCGCAATCATTTCGTCAAAATCGACAATTGCCAGCGTGCGCAACACAGTACTTTTCTTCACGATGGCCGAAAAATACATTTGAAGTACCAATTTTGAGGTTAGGGTGAAGAAAAGTAATTTCGACTAATGAATCCCTCTGGACCCTTGTACAAACATTTAATTGTCAGTGCGAAATGTATAGTAATTATTGGGGCTCAATGAGAATTAACATGAAATTATTGGAAATCTATGGAATCTGATGAGAATTGTTAGGAATTAATGGTCTTCAATGGAAATGAATAGGAATTAATGAGAGTCAACGGTAGTCAATGATATAATTGATGGAAATCAATGGTGAATGATGGGAATGTATAGGAATCAAAGGGAATTGATGGAAGTTGATGGGAATTAATGGGACTGAACAGTAATTAATGTATATTGTTTTTTATCTTTTTGTCGTTTTGTTTTTTTAGACGAGATTGTCGTCGCTCCTAAAAACAGCCGAAGATTTGCACATAAAAGGGCTGGCGGAGGTGAGTTGGCGCAGTGATAATGCACAAAACGAGTTGAGCAACAGCGGTCACAGCCCCGGCTCAGCGCCCCCCGGCGTCGAGACGGTCTTGAGAGAAGGCGACTCGGACGACGCACCCCACCCCAAACAGAGGCGCAGAGGCAGACCTCCCCTTGACGATCCACCCACCGCTCACGACGTATTCACCCCCAAAATCAGCTGCCTCCCCGGAAACGTAGGCACTGAAAGTTATAATACTGTTCATGGCAAGGTTAGATAGGCTTTGCACCCCTTTTATTTTTTTTATTTTTTTTGTATCCTTTTTATTTCGTATTTTATACGTATGTAAAAATTTTATAGACATTTGAGAATTTTGGAAAATTGTTGAATTTGAATCCTCGAAACGTTTGTGGAATGCAGATTTTGACTTTCGAAAGGTAATAGAAAGTTGAGTTATTTGAACAATCTGAAATTTTGGATGGAAATTCACAAACTCTGAAACAAAAACTATTCAGATTTTCAAGTTCGAAAATTGTAAACTATTTAATTCAAAAACTTTGAATTTAAGCTTTTTAAAAAATTGAGAAAATCAAAATTTCAGATCACATTTTCAGAGCACAAGAAATTTAAAAAATTTTAATCGTTGAGCATTTAAAATGTCGACAATTCTGTAATTTGAGATAGCTGAAATTTTGATTTGAAATGCAAAAATGAAAAAAATGGCATTTATTTACAACAGTGTGAAATCGTGGGAAAAAAATATTTGTCTTCTAATTGAAATCATGTAATCGTTAGTAGAGATACTTGGGTTTTTCAGTGTACATTCACCTAAAGTGTCTATATTTTGGTTGTTTGTCCTGAGAAAATTTTATCTTCATCTTTCCGAGTCATTGAGCGATCATTTTTGATTGCATACCAGTTTCTACCTGTCGTATAATATGTAAACAGGCCTACTTCTCAATTGCGTTGTAGTAATAATTGCGTTGTTGTACATTGTAATATAAATGTTGAAAATGTCAGAAAATTGTCACGCACTTGAAAAAATAATATTTTTCGAGTTTTTAGAATTAGCTCAGGAAATTTGATGATTTTGCAATTTAGATTTTCAGATAGAATTTTCAATTTGAACATCGAAAATTATATTTCTCAAAATTTAGGTGATAGAAATTTAATTTTATGATTTTTAAATTCAAATTTTTAATTTTTAATCTTTGTAGTTTGAAAATTTCTTTTGCTCTGCAAATTTCGAAATTTCCGATTTTTTTAACTGCAAAATTTTTCGTGTTTGGAGTGTGTCTGATGTGAAAATTTTCGAATTTCTACATTCAATTGTGAACTCAAAATTTGTACTCTTCCAGTATACAAATCTTTTAATCCACATCCAAAAATCCGACGTTTTGAAAATCACCATAAAAAATGTTCAATTATCTATAATCTGAAAACAAAAACAAAAAATATCTCGAAATTCGTCTCATTTTCACAATAACTCAAAACACAGAAAAACCTCAACCTCGTGACAGGCGAGAAACGTTGCCATTTCAGTTAGAGAAAGTACCATCGAAAAATGTCTTTCCCGCGATTTCTTTTACTTCTGAAACAACGCGTAATTGATTATATTGTACAATGGTCGGGGAACACTTTCACAAACGCTTTTTACAAGCCAACAACAAATAAGGACAAGACAAAAAACGCCGAATTGTTTTTAAGACGAAACTTGTGTTTTAGGGGGGGAGGGGGGGTCTCTTTCACTCTCCCTCTTTTCTTGATAAAAAACGTAAACTCATTACAAAAGTAATTGAACGCTTCGCGGTAGAGAAACGTCGTTTAATCTTTTATTCGAGAATAAAGTTGAAGGTAAAAAGTAATTTTCGTCTTATTGCGCGGGTGGAAAATGGAAATTTCCCGATGAAAGTGGAGTTTCATTCGAGCTTTTGTTGATGACTATCGTATTTCCGCATTTCGCAACTAGTGTAATAATAATTTTTGAAGGAATTTCAATTTTTGGATCACATTAATTGAAAAAGTATTGTTACACTAGTTGGGGAATTTACTGCATAGTGATTCGATTTTTATTTTTCACGGTGTAGGATTACATTGAAAAATGTTTCGTTGAAAAGTTATTATTACGCTAGTTGATTTTGTGGTCGTCGTTTTCGTTGAAGATTTGATGAAGTTTGATAAGTTGGAACGCGATTTGGTTCGATTGGAGGCGGGTTTTGGGCTTTGGGTTGGGCCTTTTTTTTTTATCAGAACCAATAATGTGCTTCTGATTAGAATGTTCGGGAATTTAAGTGATAAGTGATACAAAAATTATCGGTGCTTATACGCGATAGAAATTACGTGATCGGTGATTATGGTGATAATTTTACACCATTTTATACCGAAACGTTGATTTTGGAGAATTTTTGTTATAAAAACGAAAGATTATTAAAAAATTTGAAAATTATATGTAGGGTTTGGAAAATTTGATTCAAAATCTGGTTTTTGGAGGATGATGAAGTTGAAGAAATTTGGAATACGAAAATTCGAAATTTTGGAAACTAGTTGTTCGATTCGGAAATTTAGGTGATTGCTTTTTGGGATCTAAAATGGAAAATTGTCGACTGCTGAAATATGTAAGAGTGTGAACTTGCCAAGTTCAAAAATCTGCCTAATTTAGAAACTTGGAATTTCGAAAGTTTGAATTTTATTTTATAAATTTGGAACAATGATTCAAAAAATTTGAGTCTCGAAATTCAGAAAAACGAAAATTTTAATTTCAAAAATCGAAAAATTGGAAAATGTTTCGAATGCTTGTCATTTTTTTGTTTTCAGTCATTAAGTTTCCGCAGTGTTTCAAATTTTTCATCAATCCGTATTTTTCGAAATATGTATGTGAGAATTCGAAGTATTTTCTTGAAGAGAATCTGATTTTAAAACACTTTGAAAATACTTCGAAAATACTTACTACGTTCTGAAAAAATATTATATTACACATTCTGTATCATTTAAATTTTCAGACAGTTTCAACAAATCTCGAATACTCAGAAATAAAATTCAATGAAATTCGCTGCTGGAACTGTAAAATTTTTAACTTTGGAAAATTTGGTATTATAACATTTTTCCACGTTTTTATTTTTGATACAATTTCTTAAGCTGTTCCCTGATTTTTTGTTTTTGTTTTTTGTTATATTTTGCACGTAGATTGCTTTTGAATGTTTTGTATTTTCTGCGAAACAGCGTGGTAGATATTGTTTTTAAATTTTTATTTGATTTTACATATTTATTTTAATTTGTAATATCGTTCCTGAGTTTTTAGAAATTGTGATAATTTGCTAAATGTTCATTTATGTTTGCATGATATGTTGTTTTGTCGTTTGTGTGGAATTATTGTCGAATATTTAGATATTAAGTGTATTAATGTTGTAAAATTAAGTGTTCTTTAAGATATTTCGCGATTTTCACGAATTTCTGATTTGTAGAAATTGAAATGTTCCAATTGAAACTAAGCAAAAGTTATTCTAATATTTGGAGTATTTTTTTCAATTACTTTTACAGTTTGTATAACTCAATAAAATCTGAATTTCAGAATTTTACACTTCAGAATTTTTCGTAATCATTTTTGTAATTTTAACTCGATAAAATTTATATTTCAGAATTTTACATTTTATAGTTTTTCGCGATTATTCTTAGAATTTTATTTTTCTTCCTTATACTCCAAATTTTCTTTAACTTTCCGCTTTTTCTGACGCATTCAAAAAATTGTAACTAATGTAACTTCTTTTGATTCTTATCATTTTTATTACTTCTGGAATTATGCTCAAATTTATAACAAATTTATTTGAAAAAAAAAACGGTCCAACTATTGGAAAAAATCTGAAAAAATTACAAATTAGCCAACTGAATGAATTCTTGGTTATGCATTATCAGAATGTACACGATGCATTTTTTGTGCCTATAAATTGTCGTTTATTTCTTGCAATCTTAATTTGTTCTTCGAAAGTTTACAAGCGTTGCATTAAATTATGAAATTCTCTTCAACAAACATGATAATTTTTAACAATTCTTTGATAATGGAAACTGAGCAGTGCAAATCTGGAATAAACATGCTAATTTGTGAGATTTCCAAGTATTTTTTAAATCGTGGATTTTATGAGATGAGGGAAATTTTTTTTTTGTTTTGTTTTGATATTTTATTGAATATTTTTTATGATGCTTTTTTCCAGTTGGATGAAATTTTTAAATTTCATTTTGCCGATTTCAAAAGTTTTCAAAATTCTGTAGAACATGAACATTTTTTCGAAAAATTCCGAAATTATCAAAATCGTGGACGAATTGTCAGATCCCTCGAAAATTTCGTATTACCGAGTAGAATTTTTGTTGTAAATAGAACAGTATTTTCCAAAATATCGAAATGTCAATTCGCATCAACGTTTATTTTCCACAGGATGAAATGATGAGCGACGGCGGCGGCGACCAAGAAAGTTGGGACGACGAATTAATGATGACGGAAAATAACGAGAGTGGCTCAATGCTTGGCGTGAGTATGAAATTTCATTGTTCCCGATACGCTCGAATACTTAAACCGAAAAAGTGTCTTTTTTTTGTTTTTTATTGTTATTATTTTTTTTCGTTCCGTCTTATCGGGGCGCGAGAGATAACGAAACTTTTTTTTTTTTGAACGCGCTTCGGGAACTTTCTGTGCAAACAGAGTTTGTTGACAAAAAAAAGTGTTGAAATTCTTGATGTATCTTTCAGATCTATCTATTTTGTTCTTTCGCCTCGCACTAGTAATTGTAATATTTATGACATTTTTATAAAAATCGAGAAAATTTTCACTTTTTTGGTTTCGAAAAATTTTTTGAATAAAAGTCGGAATTTCGAAATGTTGAGTCAACTTTCATTTACTTTTTTGTTTTGAAAGTAATAATTCCTAATTTTGGCGATCTTTAAATTTTACAAATTTCAAAATTCGGAGAATTTTAGAGTTTTTATTTTCATATTTTGTTAATTTTTATTCATTTTTTTTATGTCATTTTCTGACATTTTAAAATCTGAATTTTTTTTTACTTTCAAAAGTTGTATCATAAATTAAATTCGTAATATTTCGGAGTGTGAAGTACTACATTTTTTGGATTTCGAAGTATACGTTTTTCTTTTTTTTTCATATTTGAGGTAATTATCGAGTTTTTAACAATTTATTGTAGTTCAAACTTGCGGAATTTTTCAAGTTTTGAATATGTCTGTTCCTTAAAACTTTCAAAATCTGTATTGAATAATTAAAACGTTGAGTTCGAAATATTTATGTTTTTGGATTTCATAGTATACATTTTTCTTATTCATCATATATTTGAAACTTTACTTTTTCAGTTTGAGTTTTCAATTCAAGCTTACGAAATTTCCAAGTTTAAAATATGTATTGTATATTCCCAAAAACTTTCAGTATGTGTAGTAAATAAGTAGAATCCCTAGTTCGAAATATGAAACTTTCATCATCTTATCTTTGAATTTTTACTCTTTTAATTTGAGTTTTTGCTTTCTTAAAATGATAATCATTGAGTTTTTAATTCAAACTTACGAAATTTCCAAGTTTTAAATGAGTTTATTCCTGAAAACTTTTTTTCGTTTACAGATATCGTACAGAGACGACGGATTGCCCGATCATGAAAAAAAAAGTAAGTTACGCTTCATGACTTTTGGGGTGGCGACCAGTCATTGAGAAATCATTGGGAGAAAAGAGAGATTTCTGGAGTAATGATTCGGGGAAATATTACGAAATTTAGAAAAAAGTAGACTTTTTTTACACTTGTTCACTTGTAGGAAAATTTTTCCACTTGTGTGGTCGATTTGTTACAGTGTCCGGTAATCGGGCGATTTTTGTAATTTTCTTACGAATTAAAATTCCAAAGTATCAAATTCTGATTCCTAAGATTTTAAATGAGCGAAATTATTAATTCTCGAATTTGATAACATTGCGATTTTCCGAATTTGCATTTTGATATAAGATTTACCATATCCTCGTAAAAATATACATATTTATTCGTGAATCAATATATTTTTCTATCTTGAAGACACATTTTTAATTAAATCATAAAATCTGAAAACTATTGTTGATACTGAAATGATCGAAAATTTTTTACCTCGTTCCAAACTAAATTATACACGTGAAAATTCATGATTAAAATTACGAGTATCTAAAAAATTTAATCAGTAATTTCGAGATCCGTGTTATCCATGAAAAATTAATTGCATTCAAAGAGAACGAATTTCTAGAGAATTTCGATTCAACAGTTATTGGAAACGTGATTCCTGATACACTGATTTATTTGAAATGCATTCAGAAATTTGTACCATAATTATATTATTACAATTATTCTTATGATTAATTATTGATTATAATCAAATTCGTGATAAATGCTGAAGTAATTTTCAAAAAATGCATTAGTATTTCTGAGTTATGGCAATATTCATAAATTTTATCAGATTTTCGAGTATTTTTCCATCCTTCTGTACAGTTTGAAAAATATTGTATCTTGTTATTATTATCGAATATTGGAATTTCTGTGATTGAAAAAAAAAAAACTTTCGATTTCTTTCATTATTGAAAATTTACAGAATTTTATGTTTGCGCTATTATTTTAATTTTCGCAATTTATTGAAATACTGAGAACTGTATACGTATATATATATTTTTTTCATTCAATTCAAAATTTCATGAACCACAATAAACGTTATCAAAATCGGTAATTTTTAAAATCGTTAATAAAGTTGTTATGCAATGTATAAGATTTTCAATGAAAATCAAAGTTACTCGGAATGTTGAAATGAATGATTGTTTGAGGAATAGTTATTAACGTAATGTTGTGTTTAATGTAGTGTCAACGAGTACCATAAATTCGAACGCGACGAATCCGGCGATACCTGAACAATTCCGAGACGTGGTGAGGATGAACGACTATTTGACGACGGGCAGACGACAGGAATTCTGGGAGGAGCCGTTCACGCGACGCGTCATGGACGCCATAAAAAGTAAAGAACTGGAAATGAAAACGGCCGCGGAAATTCTCGGCGTCTCGTATGGAACACTCTACGGGCGATATCGTGACAGCTACGGGTGCCTTAAACACCCCTACAGGTTAATTATCCAACACAATTTTATTCGTTCATTTATATACCGTGGGCAATAAACGGTTGTTTATCGATCGTCCCAGGACTTTCGAAAAACCGCGTTGATTATCCCGAGGCGTAGAAAACAGTATATTATAAAACTAGTGCCAAAAAGGTTTTTTCGACTCGTGCGATTACCGTCCTCGGCTTCGCCTCGGTCTCAAAACTTTATTTTTATTGCAAAGTTTACAGTTTTTAAGAATTGGAAGAGTTTTTAGCAACCGTAAACAATATTTGGACATTTGGAAATTATACCAATTTTCATTTGAAATTGATTTTTTGGTTGGAAAAGTCAAATTTCGATATGAAATTTTCTAAATTACAAGTTTCCGAAGGTTCAACTTAATCAGTTTGAAAAAATCCCCCATCTTTTTTTGATATGAAAAAATATGTGCAGTATTTTCAAAATTGAACTTTTTAAAATTTCTCCGAAATGTATTTTCCAAAATCTAATTTTGGATAATACTGACAAAAACTGATTTGTCAGTCTCAAATTGCGATTAACTTTCTATTGAAACAATTCGTACAATTTATATTAAAATTTTCATAATATACAATTATCTGAAATTTCTTTGTTGCAAAAACAATAGTAAATATTTTCTTGTCAATACTTCGTCCAGTTCCTACTTTTTTTCACCCAGAATTCGCGTTCTGAACAGAAACATTCAATCTTTGAATTCTTCATTGTATTAAATTTTAATTAACTTTTCTCATTATTTATTTGCCCAGTATTTCACGTTTTCTTTCTATCTCCATCACGAAACATGAAAAGTTTATCAAATTACGATTGAAAAAAACCATACATTACGTATATTCCATCGATTGAAAATAAATTGAAAAACACCGAATGAAAGAAAGCATAAGAAGATTATTTTCGTTTTTTCCGCGTTCAATTTATTTCGTAATTGATGTCTGAAATGAACACAGAAGAAAACGCGCAATTTCTCACTAGTTATATATTTTAATTACAAACTTGAATAATTTCCGAATCGCAGCGTGGCATAAATAAACAAAAAATGATTTTTTATCGATACATATAACTTGCACTAATATAATTATGTTTTTATATTTGGATTGTTTGACATTGCATTACAAAAATTATGTCTCAGAAATGAAGGTAAACTTGAATAATCTTGAAAATTGACACTAATTACGAGAAAAGTTCAATTCAATTAATGCTTGATTTAATTATCTTCTTTAAAATTAGCGATTCTTAACCTCATTGTTCAAGAGGGAAAAATGTGCATTATTTTGTCACGAAATTTGATTAGAATCGATCGATAGAGTTGAAGGTGAAAAAAATTGACACGAATTTAGTCTTAAAAAGGTGTCACGATAATCATAATTTTTTAATTGATGCTTATGAAAAATACTTATAGACGGTTAATTTTTAGTGGATGATAAGAATTTCTAAATTTTCTCTGCTTCTAGAGCGTTTTTTTTTTTAGTAGAATATTTCGTGTACGAAATTATGCAGAAATGGTTAAACGGAAAAATGTTCGCGAGAGAGCGAGCAAGCGAAAAAATTTTGGAGAATATATTCAAAATTTTCGAAATTCACAAGGTTTTTTGAATTGCCAGAAAATATTAAAATTCCTGAAATGTTCGAAATGACTGAAATTGTACACTTTCGACATATTCACTAATTTTTTCGAAAACTTCCAGAAACTCCCCTCTTCCTTCTATAAATGCTCGTAGAAAAACGGAAAAAATTGACGAAATGCTCAATTTTGCCAGGGTGCGAGACTTCTGGACAGAGCCAGGTCCAGCGGAAATACTCTCAAAGCTCCGACGAAAAGAGATAACCCTGTTCCGCGCGGCGGAGTTCCTGAACGTGACTGTTCACACGCTGGCGACGTATCTCTCGACCCTGCAGGGCCCCGACAGGGTCTCCCTGGCGGGCGACACGAGCGTTTCCTTAGCTGGTGCCCTGGACATCAGCAACGATGGCCCCGAGAACAGCGACGCTGTCAACGACATCCTTCAGAAGATCAACGCCAACCCCGTCGTCTCCGTCGCTTCCCCGATGATGACGAACACCCCCATCAAAAGGGAAACCAGCGGCGGTTACGTCGAAGTCACACCAGGTAGATACAAGAATTTAGCCGGTAATTGCGTTTTTCTATAGACTATGTGCATTTCAGAATTTTCGATCGCAGCGCTCGCAGCGGTGCTCCCGAAAACAAATGGAGGATAAACCATACATTAACTAGCATTGACGTTATGTGAAACAAATTTTTCAATCTGACAATCGGAAAATTCAACTTTCGATACGAATTTCCGGAATTGAAATGCTCTAAATTTGTTATGATCGAATTTTCGAATCCCGATACCACTAAGAAAATTTTCAGAATTTCTGAATTGTGAATTTTGAAAATCGTGAATTTTCAGTTTTAAAAATACAAAAATTACTAAATATGATGATAATTTTTCCAAATTTTCGAGTAATCCAAGTTCAGAAATTTGAAACTTCAAAAGCTGAAAACGAGCAAATTTTTTATTTTTTGCACATTTTCAAAATTCAAATGATGGGTTTGAATTTTAAAAAATTTTGAATTCTGAGATTACTTGAAATAAAAAATTATCAAAAATTTTCGAGTTTTCGATTTTGAACATTTAAACATTACAGATTTTTTGAGTAAAAAAAATAAAATTATGAAAATTTTTAATTGATCGGTTTTAAAATCTAAAAATAAAGACATTTGAATAATTCCTGAATTCTTAAATTCTAGTTTCTCAGAATTGAGAATTTTCAAATCAGAAAATCCGAAATAAATTACTGAAATTTCTTAATAAATTAATAAATTTCGAAATAAATTAATAAATTTCCGAAATTCGAATCATTAAAATTTGAAATTTCCGAAAAAACATACGACTCTTCGAACAATACTTTTTTCGCCCATTCTGAAAAAAAGAAAAAAAAAATTCTTCAACGGACAAAATTCATGTTTTTCACTTTTTTTTTTCATGATAGAGTCATATAAATTCTACCTGTTCACATAGAAAAAATTTCACGTCCAACAACGATTGTTTTCGCGAAAAATAGTTTTTTGTCCGAAATTCGTATGCATCCACATGTATTCTTATCCTCCATTTATTCTA
>JAPYZK010003941.1:0-11135 GCA_030522785.1 Platygaster equestris
AGAGGAGATTCCACTCGCGTGTTGCCACCCTCGTTACGCTCGTGAGGCAATCTCCACGCTCGAGGAATCTCCTCTTTCTCCCACTAGTCGCACAATATAGTATTTCATACATTGATCTATAGCTTCAACAAGTGAACGAGTAATACTGAAAATGGTCAATCATTACTGTATGTGTTTGAGTATGGAGAAGAGATGATAAGTCATGATTTATTCCATCATGACTGATCATTTTATCGAACTTCAAAATTTAATTATTTATCCTTTGTGCAAAACTTGAGAAATTTTCACGTTTCTCTAAAATTAAAAAATCGCAGAACATCGAAATACTTCAAGATGTTTGAAAACTTCAAAAATTTCAACAAGACTGCAAAAGTTTCGGCTTTTTTGAACTTCTGAGTTATTCGAAACTTCCGAAACTTTGAAAATACTGAAACTTCATAAGCTAACAACTTCACGATTCTTAGAAATTTTCCATTATTTGGAAATTCTTTCAAATTCTCTAAGCTTTGAAATTCGAAAACTCTAGAACTGTAAAGTTTCCAACATGTCCAAAATTTCGATACATCCAAAATTGTTACTCCCTATTTCTTTGAGCAAATGTTCACTCAATTCGACTGTAATTTCTGCAAACCTAGCTGGAGTGAAAATTTGACTCGAAATAAGTGGAAACTCGCTTATTTGAGAATAATATAAAAATTTGCCAACTCTACAAAAACAGTAGAATTGCAATAATTTTGTCAAGTAAAATATCTCTCTAAAACGATTGAAATTTCACTAAAGTTTAGTGAATTATCACTAAAAGAAATTTAGAGAATAAAAATTTTAAACTACAAAACTTCAAAAATTTTTTCATTTCTTAAACACTCAACATTTTCAGAACTTCCGAAATTTCCGAAACTGTTGAACCTTCATATTTTTTCAAAACTTGAAAATTTCATTACTTTAAAAACTGCCAAAGCTTTTAGAACTCAGAACATTCTGAAACTTTGCTATTTCCAAACTTCTAAATCACAAAACTTCGAAATTTCAAACATTCCAAAATCTCCAGAACTCAGAATCTTGCGAAATTCCGAAATTCCAAGCACTGAAAATTCGTTTCAGAAGAATCTATGAATTTTTACAACCCCTCGACAAAACACCAAATTCAGCAGCTCTTTATTTTTAACCCCCAGTTCCCATACATGCTAGAATTTTCCATGATCACCATAAACCACCGAGTAAAATGATTCTCGTGTTTCGTCTTCGCAAAATGCCGAAGAAAATACGCAGGAGAACATGTTACGTTACCCACGAGGGTAAAAAAATCGAAAGTAGGTGCACAAGATTCTCAAATACAGCGGGATAATCCTGCAAATCCATTAAAGCGCGCGTGGTAAGTGTAAACTTCATCGTCGAAGGATGTCGATGGTACGTGAGATAAGGGGCAGATAAAGCGACACGGGACGGCCGATATTCCTAGGCTCATTGGGCCGATAAGTGGCAGAAGGCCCTCGGGGGTGAAAGTCTTATGTCAGAGACATGCATCTTATTATGCCGGACAAGCGAGCAGCCCACGCAACGCACTCTTTACACATTCGCGGCTTCCATAATGTGCAGAACATTTATACTTGAACTCGGGAGAAATTTTCCTGCACGTTACTTTGCCAAAAAATGAATTAATGACCCTACACTGAAAATTTTATGATTTATATTATCATTTATATATTATTTATATTAATATGAAATTTTATAATTTCCACGAAAATTACTAGATTCATCAACGAATAATAACTTACATTGTTTTTTAAATTATAAAAAAAAATTATGCCAGGCAGATAACTCAACGAGTTGTCGGAAATCAACCCTTTCCAAATTATGAAAAATACGTATTTCTCGTTTTTCTTTGACTAAGGGTTGAAGAGGGTTGTTTTCCGAAAACTTTCATACTGTCAAGTTAATTTCCATATTGCCAAATCATTCAACATTTACGAAATTTTCGAAATTATCAAGAATTTGAATAATTTTTTAAATTTGTTGGAATTTCAAAATTTTGAAATAATCACGATTCTTGAAATTATGAAAATTCTTTGGAATTCTCGACATTTTCAAAATTTGCAAAATACTGAAAACATTCGAAATACTACAAATTGTCTAAATTCTCGGAATTTTCAAAACTTTCAACATTAAAAAAATATGTGAAATTATCAAGAATTTGGAAACAATCAAAATTCGCAAAAAAATTAATATTTTCATAATTCTCGAAATTTTCAAAATTCTGAAAATCTTCAAAATAATCAAAATCTTATAAATTCATTAAAATTTTCAAAATTCTCGAGATCTTTAACATTTACAAAATTTTGTAAATTATTAAGAATTTGAATAACTGTCACCCTTTTTTCGAATTTTGCCATTTTAAAATGATCAAATTCTCAAAACCATGACAATTTCGAAAATTCATGAAATTTTTTGGAAACCCCCCAAATTTTTAACATACTTTAGATATTAAAAATTTTCATGATTCTCGAAATCATCGAAATTCTGACAAAGAGTTCCCATTATAATTGGTGGAATAGTAGATTCTGTAATGGGTGGAGTAATTATGCATTTTTTTGGAGCATTTTAAAGTATTTTTGTCGTGTTAATTAACAACTCGATATTGTTATCTTTCTGGCATTGCTCATCATCATTCAAACAGTCATAGACACTATTATTCATCGATAAATCAGGGGTAAATCATAAAAAATACGTATTTCTCGTTTTTCCCTGACTAAGGGTTGGAGGGAGGTGATTTCCGATAATTTATACGTGTTCAAAATAATTATACAATTCTGTACCATTACTTTTCAGCCTATATTTTCATTTTTCAAAATTTTCGTTCGCATACACTGAATTCTCATAATTTCTTGTAATCCAAGTAGTAATATTAATAGTTTTAACCAAAATATACCGTAATTTTGGTGTAAAAAGAGCTAAATGAATGCAGTTGAACTTATATATATTACGTAGAAAAATACCAACTAATTAATTAGTCGATTCTCCACTCTACCATTTCAGAATAAACGAATTGTCTCTCAATAAATGAGAATAAAACGACTCATAAATAATACAATAATTTGACTTATTCGATATAAGACAGCTCATATTTACTCATTAATAATTCAATCATAAAATCTGCGATTTCATCAACGATTACAAAACTGATTTCAACGATTTTCTCGTATTTCACAATAATCTTTCCTCATTAGGCGAGGAAACATACGTTTTTGCGGTTCTTCGTAGAAGAAAAAAATGCAAAACGTATATAATTTCGCGTCGTCGACGCTGAGGCTGCGATAATTCACGGAGGCTTATTAAGTCGCGATATACGACACGTTGGGCGAGGACGAACCGGAAATACGGCTCGACTGCGGAACCACGCTAAACGCCTCGACGAGTTTCCTTGTCGTTTGCTAAATTGTCACCGGAGTTTCGTCAAGAAACGTTTCAATTATCAGCACGCGCTGCTTCTGAAGTCTGAGTACCGTTATTACGACAAAACCGGGGTTTTTAGCTTCCAAATTATCAACACTCTTCAAAGTGGAATCAGCGGAGTTAGACAGATTGCCTGTCAAAGTTGCGTTATTCAAATGGACATAATATACCTACCGAGGAAAAAGAATGCATAATGACAACGAAAAACCACAATATTATAGATTTCCCATATAATTTCAAGACGATTTTTCCTTTTCTATTTTCCATAATTCTAAAAATCAACAGAGATTTAATGATGAACATTTCCAAAATTTACACCAGTTGATCGAATCGTGTGGAGTGTTGCAATTTTTTGGAATTCTAGAAATTTTTTACTTTTGGCCCATTTTTTGGAGTTTTCATGATATCTGAAAATTCGCACATTTGAGGAATATTAAAATTCGGAAGATTTGAATTTTTTATCAATGTGAGACTATACATTTACAATGTTCGCGTAATTTAGAAATTTTCAAATCTTTACAAAAATCTACACTTGTGTTTTCTTCCAATTCCGAACTTGAAAAAATTGAAAAATTTGATACTTTGATGTATCTACAAAATGTGGAATTTTAAAATATTTAGACATGTTTGAAAATTTTTTCAAACTTGAAAATTTCGCGATTCGTGCAGAATCGTGAAAATTTAGATATCTTCGGAAAAATACACGAATTTTTCAAAATTTCTAAGTATTCAAAATCATTATAAACTCCGCATTTTCCGAATTTTCTCAGAAATCTGCTAATTTGAAAAAAGGTCCAGTTTAACAGCAAATATCGTGAAAATTGAAAAATTCCTCCATAATTTGAAAAACGTCCAATTTTATTCCAAACGAAAGCTTGCAATTTATCCAAAATTTCTAAAATGTTTAAATACGTACGAAAATCAGAACTTCAAAATATCAAAAATGATCTAAAAATGGTAAATTGTTTAAATATTCGTAAAAAATAGCTTTTTTCTGCATAATATGAAAAATTTTTCATTTTTCCCGAAATTTCAAAAAATTGGCACAAATCTAAGAATTCCCAGAATTACATAAAAATTCAAGTTTCAAAAACTCTGTCGTCCATTCACTTTTTTTGCAGAATTTATTTCACATTATCGCAGACACGAACAACAGAAATTTCTTGAGAATTTAAAAATGTCAAAAATTCCGCAGATAAAATTTGAAATACCCCAAAGAATTAAAAAAACCAATGAGAACTTCGAAAATGTTGAACATTCGACGTTCAAACAAATTCTTGATATTCTTTCATGTAAATTTTGAAAAATGTCACAAGAAAAATCTCATCATAATTCCATGGGAAATTTATAATTTTCCATTATTATATAGCGACTTTAGGACACTCTACAGTCGATTTAACGATAAATTCAAATTACGATAAATTGTGATAAAAACTACTATATACTCCAGTAATTACTTCTCGATCACAAACAACTATAAAAATGTATTTATTTCCGCCAAACCTCTTTTTCCTGCAGTGTAAGATCGTAATTCTATGTCAAAACGAAATCTCCGCAATCAAGACTACATGCGAAAAAAAAAAAAATTCTCGCATTCGCATTCGAGGTCAAAAAATGACGTGACCGAACGAAATGCGTGTCGCTCGACTTTGCGGTTACACGCATTTTTCGCGGCTCGCAAAAGTGCAACGGGACGACGCGGTAATTATTGAGAAAGCACCATTATGATGGCACTCGGCGCGCTCGTAAATACGTCCGAGAGGAGAGCTACATTTTGCGCTCACGAGCGATAATTTATGGCGATTTAAAAGCCCCGCGTTTTCGTATTAAGAATATACGTACGAAGCCTTTTTTTTCTCGTCTCGCTTCTTGGTTTAATTGGTTTTAATAATGTGATTTATGGCCCTGGCAGAAAATTAATCGTTCACTGGTGCTACCGTTTTAGAAAAAAGCTGACGATTAGTCGACTTTTTGATAGTAGGGAGATTATTGTGTGTGTGTGTGTGTGTTTTTTTTTTTTTAATTGTTTCGTGTTCTTCAGATTTGATATTTTTGGGTTTTCTTTATTTTGATATCGATTAATGTATCAAAGTCTGGTGTGTTTTCTAAGAAACATTTTTTACTACAATTTTTCATAATTTACCATTATGACTATAATTTTTCATTTTGTTCGATGAATTATTATGATTTTTAAATTTTGTACTTATAATTTTTTATTCCATCTTTCTTCAGATTTTTAAAAAATTCTTTGGGAAATTGCGTAAAATCATAATTGTTAATTTTCCAAATTCTGATGATTACCCAAATTCTAGAATTTAGAGTTTCTCGAAACATTATCGAAATATTCCAAGTATTTAATGTTTTTTACAAATTTTCTAGAAAATTTCGTGAACTCACAGTTGGGAGTATTCAGAATCCCTCAAATCCTAGAATTTGAAAAATTATGAAAACTGAACAAAAATTTCAAATTTCGTAATGTCAGAAAAATAGCATACGAAAAAGACTTTTCTTCCATATTTCTTCAGATTTTTGAAAAATTCTCTAGGAAAAGGCGTAAAAATCATGATCGTTAATTTTCCAAATTCTGGTGATCTCTCAAATTCTAGAATTAACAGAGTTTTTCGAAACATTCTCGAAATATTCCAAATATTTAATGTTTTTTACAAATATTCCAGAAAATTTCGTCAACTCACAGTTAAGAGTTTTCAGAATCCCCTAAATCCTATAATTTAAAAAATTATCAATACTGAGCAAAAATCTGATATTTCGTCGTGCCAGATAAATGTCATCAAAAAAGACCTTTCTTTCACGTCTCTCCTTTGACAGGGTAGGAAAAGTTCGAGTGGACTCGGGAAACGCACTCACGGGAGCGCAGCTTTTCCGCGGGTCAAGAGACCGATTCTCACGGCTATCTTTCAGACGTAAAGTTCACTCGGGTGCTGCTCCTCGCGCCGTATTGCGCGCATTACGTAATCGCAATAGGATGAAATGATTGCACGTGCTCGCAGTGCTTCTTTAACGAACCTTTCGTGGGATCGAACGTTGTAATTGCTGAACTTCGAAAAGCTATTCGAAAGTTCCTTTTCAAAGGACATGTTGCGTGGATTGATTATATCATAACATGATCGAAAGTTTCTATGAATCATATGCACAATTTTTCTACACATTTGATGAAAGAAATTTTTCCAACAAGATGGAGAAAATGCAATTTTTTTTGTCAATCGAGGGGTGGGAAATAGTATATTTTTCCTCACGAGTGAAGAAAAGTGCGAGTTTCGAAAAAATGGGCCGTGGATGAATATCGCATTTTCTCCACTTTATTGAAAAATAACATATTTCTTAACGAGTTGAGAACTATATTTTTCCAACAAGATAGAGAAAATGCAATTTTTTTCAAATCGAGGGTTGGGAAATGGTATATTTTTCCTCACGAGTGAAGAAAAGTGCGAGTTTCGAAAAAATGGGCCGTGGATGAATATCGCATTTTCTCCACAAGTGAGGAAAAATCAAGAAAAATATAGTCCTCAACTCGTTCAGAAAACCTTTTTCACTGGTCTGATAGCAAGACGAGCCGAAAAAAGCTCTTTCTGCACTTCTTGAAAAATAGACCATTTCCACGCGCGATTTTCAATGACACGAAACAACGCGCAAAACGTCCGACCCCGTTAAGCTTTCCCGCCCACGGAATGCACGGCATCGAGGAAACAATTGTTTATTAGCCTTGTAACATATCGCGCGTCTGCCGTTACGAGCGATCATGAAAACAGCCCTGTAAAGCATTTTATTCCGCGGTAGGAAAATTTTCACAGGGCAATTTCACAGCAGTCACACTCGACATATTAAATCAATTGTGGCTAGTCAACCTACGATGAAATTGAAACACTGCTGGGTTTTTTGGGGACAACCATTACAAGATGTCGATGTACTAGACGAATATAATTGTGATTTTTTCAACCCCTGAAGTGCCCAAAAGCTAACCCTATCAACTGTAATATTTTAAGAAAAACTTATCAATACTGCTACCAAAAAATGCACTAATAAGTGCAATTTTCTGCCTAAATAAGTCATGGTCAGCAATAAACCATGAAAACCTTGAAGAAAAAGAGGAGAGTGGTGTCCATTTCAATAACTAATAATCATCGAATAATGAAGAATGTCAATCCCCTAATGATTGTAGTTTTCATAAAAACAGGCCAAATTTCGATAAAATCAGTGAATTCTTTATAAGGTCTATTTTATAAAAGTTACATAAAATTTTCGATTTTTACAAAGTGGTTTTATAAAAACTTTATAAATATATTGTTGTATAAAATTTGTCAAAATTTTCATACAATTCATCTGTTTTTTATTAGAACAATTGAAAGCCTCCAAATTTTCTTATAAAACCTTTATTTTTATAAAAACTTCGCGATTTTCAAAAAAATTTTATATTTTTATAAAAAAAACTTTCCTGATGTAAGGTATTTCTCTTATAGTAATATTGAATACGTTTTCATTACACAAGGGAATAGAATATCATGTTCGTAACGTTTTTCAGCAATTATAAAACGTAAAAACATATGATTTCACAGGATTCGAAAATTCGCCAACTCAAATTGAAAATGAGCATTCGAATTGACATAGATTTGATGGACAAGAAAGTTGACTATCGGATTTCTGATGCAAAGGTCGCGAGTTCAAATCTCCCGCTGCCTCCAAAAAATTTAAAAATTTTTTTCGAAACGAAATTTGAGCTAGAGCCTCAAAAACTGATGAAAAGTGGTAGCTTTGGATCATTAGCAAAAAATGATCAAAAAATGGATCATTAGCAAAATGATCCAAAAAAGCTCAGAAAAATGTCAGCATATTTTTAAAAATGTTGAAAAAAAATTTTATAAAAAAATTTTGTTCATAAAACTTCCATAAAACCACTTTATAAAAAACGAAATTTTATAAAACTTCCATAAAATCGACCTTTTAAAAATTTTTATAAAAATTAGAATCACTAGGATCAACCATAAAAAAAGCAAAAATAAGCAGACGGAGTTACTATTGAAAAACAACTCAGAAACTTATGAAATCGGACCGAAAAAATGATAAAAAACCGGTAGATTTCATCCTTCGAATTTCTTATTGACCTGCGACATATAAAATAAAATAAATCGCGATCTAGTTTCGGTCGAGTTTCCTCAAGGTGATCCGGACCCGATCGGGTAAACCCGCGCAATTACGTGTACATTATACAATGCGCGTTTTCACTTTCTTTCGACCCTGTCGACGAAAAGTGAAACGATCCAGCGATTAATTAGAAACAACGCCTCCGCCTTCATCTTTTCCCTAAGGCCTCAGCACTCTCGTTTATGCATGAAATTCCTTTCTCACTCACTTTCCCAATATATCATAACTCCCACTAAAAAAAAGCGTAAATTAGCTGAAGTATACAGTAGACTTTCACTCATAGAAACATTCGTTTCTGAAAACACTTTTATCCTAAGATATGGAAATGCGATGTTTCCATATCTGAATGTTTATGTTCCGCGACTGTTTCTATAAGAGGAAGTCTACTGTATGCGATTCGATGCAATAGATAACAGAATACATGGAAAATTTTGAAAAATTTTAAGATTGAATTGCTAAATTATTTATTATATTTAACTTAATCTGACTTCAATAATTGATTGAATCAGTAATCTCAAGGGCTGTGAATAATGTCTGGGTAGGGTGTCCAGATGGTAAGAACGACAAACCAGGACATTTTCCTAAACCCCCCCCCCCCCCTTTCCCAACGATTCCTCCTCTGATTATTATTAATATTCCGTAATTTGTGGAAATTGTCCGAATTTTGAAGATTCTAAAAATGTTTCGAATACGAAAAGTTTTTAAAATTTCCGAAATCTTCAAGATGTTGGAAATTCTTATACACTCAGAAGAAGATTTTTAAAAATTTTCAAGATTTCAGAAAATCTTAACGTTCTTTAAGTTTTTAAAATTTCAGAATAGTAAAAATATTCGGAATTCACGAAACTTTTAACATTTTCAAATCTTTTACATTTCATGAATTTTTCAGAAATTTCAAGATTATCTATACTGTCGAAATTCTCGACATTCTTACAAAATTCAAAATATTCGAAATACTGAAAATTCTCGAAACTTTGAGAATTTTTTAAATTTCCATTATTTCCAAGATCGTTAAAATTCTCAATAATATAGAAATTTTATACAACATTTTCGTAAATTGAAAAATTCGCAAGATTCTCGAAATTTTAAATTTACGAAATCCCTCAAATTTGTGAAAATTCACAATAATTAAAACATGTGAAATTTTCGGAACTTTGAAAATTCTTGAAATTCTCATCATTTACTTGGAGTTTTATAATTTTCTGGATTTTGAGAATTATCGCAATCATTAAAATTTTGAAATAATCTAAACATTCAACATTATTGAAAATTTGAAAATTCTTAACAGATCCACACTTTTAAAAAATATGTATGTTCTAAAAATTGTTGAAATTCTAAAAGTTCTCGAAATTTTGGTGAATGTAAAAATTCTTTAGACTTTTTGCATTTTCAAACATTTACGGAATTCATAAAATTTTCGATATTTCACAATAACGAAAATATTTAAAATTGGCAAAATTTGAAAAATTCTCTACATTCTCATAACTTTTGAAAATTTCACAATTGTCCAAGTTAACAAAGTTTAAAACATTTTTAAATAATCAAAATATCAATAATTCTCGAAACTCAAAATTCTTGTAATTTCCATAATCTTCGAAATTATCAAAATTCTCAAAATTGTGGAAATTCCAGAAATCTTCGTAAATTTCAAAATTCGGAAGTTTTTCAAAATCCTCAAAATTCACGAAATCCCCCAAATTTCCGGAATTCTACAATAACCGAAAGACTCGAAATTTTCGGAACTTCAAAAATCCTGAATATTCACGTAATTTTCGGAAATTTCATAATTCTCTAAATTATAGAAATACTCGAAATTAAACATTTGGAGATATATCTTTAAGTCCTACTCCACATAAATTCGAATTTCGAACGCTTCAAAAATGGAGTCGTTTTCTCTCCATAGGAAATTATAAAACGAAGAAAGCACTTTCACGTGAAGCGGTTTCGTTGCGCGCATGTGTTTGTCACGCATTTGAATTTTGCAGCGCATGCACAGTGAATACGTGTGTTGTGCCGGAAATGTACATACTGTGACCGTTTTCACTGATTCTTGGGTTTCGAACTCGAATTGATGGCGTCGAAGAAATTTTTCGATTGTATTGTAATCCAGTTGAATATATTATGTATATATGAATATTTCTACAGGTAATAGTAAAATATTATGTAACTAGTACGAAAAATTGTTTTTTACGAGTGCGAGGCGAGGACGAGAATCGCACGAGTCAACACAAAATTTTCGCATTATTTATATACACATATTTTTTTATAACGAGGGGAAATAGACGTGGTCTTTCGAAAGTCCGAGGACGATAAACAGCCGTTTATTGCCTTAAAGTATGTAATAGTATATTGTGAGACTAGTGGGAGAAAGAGTTGTTTTGTAAACAACAACAAAAACATTGCAGCAATACACAGTTTTGTAATTTTGGGGTTAGGATTGGGGAGTTTGACGTTTCGATATATGTCGAGTCGCTCGTCCGCCATCTTGTTTCCATTATCCGTGCGTAAACGGTCGCTAAACTGAGCGT
>JAPYZK010003944.1:0-11119 GCA_030522785.1 Platygaster equestris
TTCTGCCTGTTTTTATAAAAACTACAATCACTAGGGAAATGAATGTATGTATGTCGCGTAATTTCAGAAAGTTTTCAAAAATTGAAGATTTCCGAAAATTTTCCCAGGACTGTAAAGAATAAGTGAGGCAATAGAAAAATCGATCTGAATCTCGAATTTGACTTTGAGATTATTGTAATCATTTTTACCAATTCTTCGAAAATGAAAATTGTTTGAAATTATTCTGAAAACTAATGATTTATATAAGAAATTGGAGAAGATATTCAATGATCTAGAACTTCTTATCCTTTTTCGAGATTTTCGAAAAAATTATCAATTTTTTGAAATTTTTTCCCTATCTTCCATCAAGGAAATAACTCGAATAAATCAAAAAATTTGAGATTATCAATGAATCTCAGTGTTTAAAAAATTTTATGGAAACTTTTACAAATTCTTAAATCTTCGGAAAAAATTTTTTTTTCGAGATAATTCAGTACGTTTTAATATTCTACAAAAACTTGGAATTTTCTCAAAATTCACCTTCAACATAGATTTTTGAAAATAAAAGTTGTTTCCACAAATTTATATGGTTTTCGATAATCACCAGACTTGTTTTTTTTGTAAATGTTACATGTTGTAAATGTTAACAAATTACAAAAAAACCTAAAAAATTGATTCACAGACATCTAGTACAGCATACTATAATCATAATCGATAGAATTGAGTGTCAATGGGTTAATAATAATTTTACAATGGAATTCATTTTTTTCGATTTACCCACTCAATTTCTGGCAACTAAATGTTTTTTACAAGAAAAAAATTTCAACAATTTTCCCAACTCGGTGGATTTTTTTCTCGCAAAAAATATTCAATAGCCAAAAACTGAGTGGGTAAATCGAAAAAAATCAATTCCATCATGAAATATGATCATAATTTCCACTCAATCCATTTCCTCAGTGCAGAAAGGATTAAACTCGAAAATCCCTCCGCAGTAATCACCTCCCCCCTCTGATCAAATAGAATTCCAGTAGAATTATTAGCAGAGATCAAGGGGTTGAGTAGCGTCGAATCGCGTGGTCGCGATCGCCTATTAAGGGTAATAGAGCCCCGGCGCTCTTGAAAAGATGCGAGTGTGAGCCTGCGTCGCATGGGGGTGCAAAATTGGAGGGGTGGTTAGCTCATGCAAACAAACGATGGGCTCGTGGGTGAGGAGAACGCCACCCCTATATCTAGCCCCGCGCCGCAACCTCGTGAATCAGTCGCAATCGAACTGTCGGCTGAGGCGCGTCTCGCCCCCATCCCCAAAAAACCACCCTTTCCCATCAATTCCAACCCTTCCATTTCCCACAATTTTCCACCGTCTTTATTTCCGCAATCGACAAAACACGTGCGTCTATCAATCTCCGTCTTTCGAAGCAATCCGTGATTGAAGGTGTTCAGAAGTAGTTGATGAATGTCCCGGTGTACGCGTCGTCGGGATTCATTGAAATGCACGTGTTTGTTTTGGACCCATCCTCTGGCACTAGTCCAGTATCGCAGAAATGACTGGTGGAACGACCCGGGCGTGAATTTCATACACTTGACGTGATTTAGGTTAAAGGGGTTGCAGAAGTTTTACTCCGCTTCATTGAGTATTGGCGTCGATGTCGAATAATAATCAGAGTTCGTACGGCCGGGTGGAGCAGGTTAGACCTTATTTCGGGATTTTCGTGTATTTGAGAGGCTAAACGTAGGGAAGCGGTGATTCGTGCGCTGTAGAGATTTTTGTTCGGAAGAGAGTAGGAATCGAGGGATTTTCATGGGGATGTTTTGATCGGGTTTTCAGGTCCTATCTCTCGGGGCCGATGTCCTTCCAGAATACAAACTGCAGTCACCGCGAATCCACAAGTGGACCGTTTTGCACTACTCCCCGTTCAAGGCTGTGTGGGACTGGATCATTCTCCTCCTCGTCATGTACACCGCCATTTTCACCCCTTACGTGGCTGCCTTCTTACTCTCCGAACCAGATTACAGCTCGCGGAAAAACAAAAAGTACAGCGATGATCCCATCGTCGTCGTTGATCTCATTGGTGAGTTTGTTTTGTTATTTACGGGGTAGTAGAAGGGATCACGATGTGTGGGGTTCTTGAGGTCGGATAAAAAGGAAGAAGAGCGTGGAATGTGGACATGTGGGGTCAATATTTGATGAGAGATTTTTGTGAAGGTTTTTTATACATTGGTGATTGATTTTTTGAGATTTGAGTTTCTCTTGAGTGTTTTCCATAATTTGTGTGAAGGTTTGGGCTTGTTTCGATGGAGTGTTGAACATTTTATTTTGAGTGAACTGGAAAATTTTTGGGAATCATGGGGATTTTTGCATGTTTTTTGTGTCGTTCGGAAACTTTTTACGATTCTCAATTACTGGTGTTCATTTTGTTTTTTTATTTTGGGTCATTTCTCAAAATTTGTGTGATAGTGGATATTTTTCGGATTTTTGAAGATTTTTCGGAAATTTTTTTAGCTTTTCTGAGTATTTCTGAGAATTTATATTCAACGTCTTTTTTTCTTTCATTTTGCACAGTATCAAATAATTTTACGCTAATTTAGAGTAATTTGTATTATTTTATTGCTGAGTATTTTCTCAAATTCGAACGAATGTACTCAAATTGGTGAGTTTCTTCGAAAATCTGAGATATTCGAATATATATTTTGACTATTTCACAACTTTTTAATGCTTTTATGACTTTTTTTAACAATTGTTCAAATTGTATGAGAATTTTTTAAACTGTCGGAGAATTTTTACACATTGTTCAGGATTTTTTGGTACTAAGATTTTTTTTTTCGTATACTTCGAAGCTTGGAATATTTAAAATCTCAATTTGAGAGCTACTTAATTCAATTTTTTTCGATTTTCGAAATTTGAAGTTTTTTTTTTTCAACAAATTCGAGGTCTACAAATTACTCGAAGGGAGGTTTCAGAAACCCTACACTTGTTAAAAAATTATTATCACACTAGTTGCGAAATCTGTTTTTTTGTTGCATATTTTTTGAATTTTGGCAAATTTTACGATTTATACGAAAGACGAAATTTTACTACTTTTATCCATCGAAATTTAGGATAGCTCGTAAATTCTCGAATTTACCAGAATAATTGAAATTTGATTGTAATTTTTCGGAAATTTATAAAAATTCCAGACAATTTGAAATATAATCGATGGAATGGATTTTCAGTCGGTTATTAAATAATTTTATGATTTTAATCAATTTTTTTCTATTTTTCCGCAAAATTTGTTTTTTGCGAGAAAAAAATTTCCGGCTCGGTGGATTTTTTTCTCGCGAAAAACATTTTAACTGCCAAAATTGTGTGGAAAAATTAAAAAAAAGTCGATTTAAATAACAAAAAATAATTTAGAATATTTTAGGATCGATATATTCTTTTCTTTTTCGAATGATACAAAAAGTTAGAAGATTCTAGAACATTTTGAAAAATCCTTCATTGGAAATAGAATTTCAAAATGAATCGAAATTTTCTCGTAAATTTTGAGGATATTCAAAAATTTGGGACAGCTTGTACATTATTCTCTGATTTACGGGAATTGTTGAAATTCGATTGTAATTTTTTAGAAGTTTATAAGAATTTTAGACAATGTGGAATATTTTAGAATCGACGTATTCTTTTATTTTTCAAATGTGACAAGAATTATAAGATTCTAAAAAATTTGAAAAGATTTGCGATAAACCTATTCGAAAAGTATCTAAATTTATTCCTAAAGTTTTACAATATTTCAAAATTTAGATATTCTCAGATGATTTTCCGAATCATATAAAATCATGAAAAATTCCCTAAAATTTCAAATTTTGTCTAATTTATTCTTGGACAATCGATCATTGAATTATATTATACACATTGAAAATTCTGAGTGACTATCAAATTTACTGAAGAGTCATGAAAGTTAGGAAAAAACGAATGAAATAGTGAGAAAATTTCCGAGATTGTTAACAAATTCTGATAAATTCCTTCAATCAAACCTAATAAAAAATGTAACTTTTCAAAATGTAGGGCTACATTTTTCATAAATTTTGATTTTTATAAATCGATTAATACACAAACTACATCAAATAAGAAAAACTTGAAATTAAAAAATTAAAGGGAAACTATTGATGATTTTTGAACTTCGAAAAAATTTCAAAGATGTCTCGAAACTGAAAATAATTTCGTGAAATTCCACAAAATACATTTAATTTTTTACAAACTACGTAGAGTACCAATTTCCGTAAATTATTGGCAGTTTATAATAATTATCAGAAATTTAACTAAAATTGCATAAAATTCACCGATTATTCAAAAAAATATACAAATCATCGAAAACGCTCAAAAATTTTTAAAAATAGTCGAAATAACTGTGTATAACTCGAAAAAATACAAAAAATCGACTCATCATACCACGGGGAACCCAGAAAAATCCAAAAACGCAAAAAAACCTCAGCAACCTTCACCAATCATCATCATTGATCGACCTCGAAATTCTGTAAAATTTGACAAATCTAGCACATTGCCAAAAATTATATTTTGAAAAAAAAATAGTTAAAAAATACTGACTGTCACGAGTGTCAAAATTTTCGAGAAACTTGATAATTTTCAACGTTTTCAACATTTCAAGATTTTCAACGATTTTGGGAATTTTCAGGGTTTGGAGGAATCCGAGAATTTTAGATATTTTTCATAAAAGTTTAAAAATTTTGAAATTTTGAAAATTTTGTACATTTCGAAGTTGTGAAAAAGTTTTCAAATTCTAAAACTGCATAATATTTTAATAAATCTTGAAATTATGAAAATTTTACGATTTCTCACCATTTCGAGAAACTTTATAATTGGGATATTTCTAACATTGGAAGATTTTCAACGATTTTGAGAATTTTGAGAGTTTCGGAAATTATTGGAATTATAAAAATTTCAATAATCTTAAAATTTTCGTAAATTTCAGAGAATTTCAGAGATTCGTAAAAGTTTCAAGAATTCTGAAAATTTACAATATGTCATTATTCTTGAAATTACCTCCATTTTACGTATTCCTCACATTTCGAGAAACTTGATAATTTGGAACATTTCAATATTTTCAATAATTTAGAGAATTTCGAAAGTTTTGAGTATTTTTTTACGATAGTTCCAAAAATTTCAGAAATTTTAGAAATTCAAAAAAGTTTCGAACATCTTGAGAATTAAGGTAATTTCGATAATACTGAAATTTTAAAAATTTTACGAAATTCCAAAATTTCGAGAAACTTGTGTTTAGTTGGAACATTTTCATCATATTTCAAGATTTTCGACTATTTTGATGAATTTCAAAGCTGAGAGAATTTCAAAAATTTTCAAACTTTTCGGAATTTTCAAACTTTTCAGAATTTGGAAAATTTCAATAATTTCAGAGATTCAAAAAAGTTTTGAACATTCAGAAAATTCGCAATGCTTCGATAATTATCGAAATTCCGCAAATGCTACGAATTTCTGAAACTTGAAGGAACTAAAATTGTTTGGACATTTCGAACATTTTAAGATTTTCAACAGTTTCGAGAATTCTCAAAGTTTGGAATATTTCAAGAATCCCATAAGTCCGGAGAATTTCGACAATTGAAAGAATTTTAAAAATATAGGAAATTTTAGAGACTTCAAAGAGATCAGAAAATTCCAAAAATTCTGAGAATCAATGAAATTTCCATAAATCCCCAACAAAACTTTACTTTTCAAACTTGTTGAACGAATTTCGAGTAAAAATCACCTCAGCCCCCTCCGAACGAAATTGCCGGTTACCTCCTTGTCATTGATCGTCACCATCGTCAATTCCACAATCCACGTTTTTTTGTCGCAGTCGATGTCACTTTCATAGTGGACATCTTGATAAATTTCCGGACAACCTTCGTAAACAGCAACGACGAGGTCGTTTCGCATCCTGGAAAAATCGCCGTCCATTACTTAAGAGGTTGGTTCATCATCGACTTGGTGGCCGCCATTCCCTTCGACCTCCTCATCTTCGGCTCCGACACCGACGAGGTAAGACCGA
The DNA here is from genome assembly GCA_030522785.1 of Platygaster equestris. Taxonomy (NCBI): domain Eukaryota; kingdom Metazoa; phylum Arthropoda; class Insecta; order Hymenoptera; family Platygastridae; genus Platygaster; species Platygaster equestris. The sequence goes on from JAPYZK010003944.1 coordinate 6,018, forward strand.
ACGCTTTTAACCTTGCTCGAAGCACCTTCTTCGCGAATAAATGAAACGTACGTTCTAGACTTAGAGTTTAGAGTTTTTCGGTGTTAGTTCGTGTGTTGGGAAAAGGTGACATGCAAAGTGCAGATTTTACTCTGTTACATTCTACAACTATTTATGTGTGCGTTGGATGTCTTTTCATCGGATTATCGTTACCGCTTCGTTATCTTTCTTTAACCTTCTTTCTTTTCGTCATTTCCTCTCTGTCAAATGATATTTTCCACCTCGACTTTTTGTCCCTTTGAAAATGAGAACGTTTCACTGTAAAATGTGTACACATGCGGCACGTAAATGTTGATATTTTGGTGTGTGTATCAAACGGCAGATCTGAAGGTACATTTTGATTATCGCGAGAGAGGAGTGAGATCGTTTTTTTTTTTTCTTTCCAAGACTGTGTAAACGAGACAAAAGAGTTTTAACCTCACGTTTAACGTTTCCGTAGCTCGGCTTGGACAAGGACGAGGTTAGTCAAATGCAGCTTGGCGTTTCTTTCGATGCAGATTCGGCATTTGATTGAGCGTACACGACACACCAAAGACACTTTTTTTACTCTTTTCACTCATTTTTTGCGCGCTGTTTTCTTGTCTTCGTTTACCTTTTTCTTCCACGTATACGGACACGGACACGTTAATATTGCGCTAGTTGCGACTCGAGCTTTATCATGAGACACCGACTTGTTGCACGATATTCGGTCGTCGCCCGGAGCTTCCTTTTTTTCCCCGGAGTCAATGGTTTGGAAAATTGCGGGGTAAAGTTCGTGAGGAAATATTAATGGAGCGATGAGTTTTTGCGGTTGATGACTACTCGCGAAATGGAGCATGAAAGGACGTGGAAAAGTTGGTTTTATGAGACGGGGGAATTAAGTCCCTAGTGATTTTAGTTTTTATAAAAACAGGCAGAATTTTCATCAAATCAGTGAATTATTTATAAAAATTCATTTTTTTATAAAGTCGGTTTCATAAAAGTTGTATACAATTTTCTGAGTTTTGAATATTCAAAATTTTTTTATTATTCTGTAATTTCCAAAATTATGAGAATTTCAGAAGTTTCAAGAATCTTGAAAATTTTTTGAATTCAGAAAATCTTAGAAAACGTTCAAAGTTTTGATCATGTCGAATATTTTGTTTATCCTGGAAGTTTGAAAATTTGGAGAATTTCGAGAATTTCACAAAATTGGATAGTTCTGGAATTTCTGAAAATTTTGAGAATTATGCAAGTTTCGAGAATTTAAAGAATTTCCGAAGTTGAGAGGATATATTTCAAATATTTTAATCATTCTGGGATTTAGAACATTTTCAGAATTTCACAAATATCGCCATTTTCAAAAATCTATAGAAATTTTCATCATTTTGTAAAATTTTAGAATATTATGAGAATCCTCAAAGTTTCGTGAATTTCAAATATTATCATCATATATTCTGAAATTTTTCAGATTTTCAAGAATTTTGAAAAAGTAGATAATTTTGAAATTTCTGAAAATTAAAAAAATTTTTCAAGTTTTGAACATCTCAAAGATTTTGATCATTCTAAAATTAAGAAAATTTCAAGAACATCGAAAACTTTTAGAATTCCAAAAATATTAGAAACCATAAAAATTTTGAAACATTCAATAATTATTAAAATTATGAGAATTGGGTATATTTTTAATTTTCGGGACATTCAGAAGTTTTATAAATTTCAAATATTTTTAGAATACTGAAAATTTCGCAAGAAGGGGGGGGGGGGGCGTATAGAAGAACATATTCTGTATTTTCGTTCTCACTATCTAGAAAACCTATAGATATAATATCTATTTTTGTTTCAAATACGATCGCGATCATACAAAACGAATACAAATGATAAAAAAAAAAAATTATCACTATTCATAATAATCGATATTTTTCTATTTCCATTTATCTGTTTATTTACATTTCTTATTTGATGTAAAAAAATATCAAACATTCCGAAATAATCGAGATCCTCGATCGCCATAAAATGAATTATTCCCGTTTCTCAAAAACAATTCAGGTAAAAAGAGGAGAAAACTCTTTTGTTTTAAAAAAGACTCCGCTCGACGCAGATAAGTTTCCAAAGTTGAATCCTATGCACAATAGTCGCCGCAACGTCCGGTGTTTCAGCCTGCCAAGAATAATGTAACATTGGACTTCGATTTTCGTCCTTATCGATTATTTTAGCCCACATACTCGCAGTTACCGCGCTGAAAACTGTGTCATGACTTGGCTCGGCAACGCTCTTTTTCACTCGGTCACTTTGAGATTTACGGCGGGTTTCGGGATACAATTCGCGCAGGAAAAACTCCGCTCTACTTTTTCGCGTAAATTGCGCTACATTACGGTTCGCTACAATGCCCGGAAAATCGCGTTTTCGGAACCACGCGATTCACGTTTCTTCGTCCTGATAAGGAAATTTCGCGTCCGATTATTCCCTCGTGCCACACTTCGAAAAACGCTTTTATCTAAACTTTGAAGCAAAACATCACGACCGATTCGAGTAGCAAATTTCCGGATAATGACACACTCGATCATTTGTGCACATTCACGTTTTTTGTTTCACACAGATACACGCATATGAAATTTTGCCGAAAAAAACGCAAGCTTGGAATATTAATTAATTCTCGGTTTTTATACCGATTTAGTTGCTCCTTTTTTTATTTGGATACATCGAGTTTGACGCTTGCTTTGCGAGTCATTATTTTTATGAGACTGATCGATACCTATGAAGGCTTGGTAATTTTCCGTTTTTAATCGCTTGAGAGCTTTGATCTTTTGCAATTTTGTTGATTATTCTCACTCGTCGAGGTTTCGAAGTAGATTGGGTTATTGGGGACTCATTTGTTCGAGATGATGGAAATAGAGTAATCGATAGAGTCAAAAGACAGGAGGAATTTTTCGTCTCGAAACTGAAAAGATTGCATGTGTCATGGTATTTTGGGTTACCCTAGACAGTTGAGGGCGACGTTTAGGCGATGTTTTCTCGTCGCTATTGTATTTTTGGGGCGACGAAAAATTTCTCAAACGAATGCAAATTTTTTATTTTCCAAAAAAACTTTTAAACTTTCCAGATCTTTTGGAAACCTCAAATTTTTAAAATTTTTGAGGAACTCAAAGTATACAAAATTTTCGAACAATTTCGAACTCAATAAAATTTTGTCCAAAAAATTTTAGAATTCATGTAATTTTCTAAGAACTAGAAAATTTTCGAATGTTACAAAAAACTACAATTTTGAAATTAAAATAAAATCATACAATTTGGAAAATTTATGAAAAACTTAGGATTTTATTCATATTTTGAAAAAGACACAAAATTTTGAAAATTTCCGAAGAACATAAAGATTTTCAAACTTTTTCAAAACATGAATTCTGTAAGAAATCCGATTTCTTAGATTTTCAAAAATCTCAACATTTTTCGATTTTTGTGAAATACATTAAGTTTTCGTATGAAAAAATCTAAATTTTCGATTATTCCCAAAAACTCGTAATTTTTAACATTTTCGTAAAACTAAATGTCTAATTTTTCGAAAAACCCAAAACATCCAAATTTTCAGAAAAACCTCAAAATTTGCGAATCTGTTGTAGAACTACAAATTTTCGCATTTCCAAGGAACTCCGAATTCTGTCATTTAAAAAAAACCTAAAATTTACGAATGTTTCTGAAATCTAACAATTTCTATAATTTTCGAAAAAACTCCAACGATTTGAATTTCTCAGAAAAACCGATAGTTTAAAATTCCGAAAAAAACTTGAAATTTAAAAATTTCTAAGAAACTCTGAATTTAATGTACAAATTTCCAGAACTCATATTTTGAAAATTTTCCAAAAATAGATTAAAAATACAATTATCAAAGATTGTATATAAGCATATCAAGACTGTATCAAATGCAAATCCAATTTATTCCGTTCGAAAAACGCTCCGAAATTAATTTTTTCATAATTTCACATAGTGACTCAAACGTCGCCTAAACATCGCCTTTTGGAGACGTTTTGGCGTCGAAATTTCGTCGCTCCCAGCTGGCTAGGGTACTTGATTTTGCAGAGGCGAACGCAATTTTCTGTTCAATCAAATTGACGTCATTGACAAAGTTTTCTTGAAATTTTCGAAGTACGAGAAAACTTTATGAAACATTTTTCAGTGGCGTAACACATTACGAAACCATCTCAATCCATTCGAAAGCTTTCTCTTACGCAATAACTATGGCGAACTCATTTTCTGCTTTTTTCGACTCACTTTACGTTATTGGCGTTGCATGAATCAGCCTCGAAAAAATAAATCATCGTAAACGAACAGAAAAAAACATGTCACCATCAATTACCGCCTTACGAAACTTGTAAATAGCGTCAAAAATTTTGTTAGCGACTTCACCAACTGTCCGAAACGGTCCCCGCAGTATTTTTGCCAATTTTTTCGTAGTTTGAGTGTCCCCTTCGTTTTTACGACGTCTACGGTAATTTGTTGATTGCAAGACCCATTCGGAAGTTGCTGATTAGCGAGAGTTTTAACGATTAGGGAGAAAGTGCCGGTGAATGGGGCTCTCGATATGGAGAAAATTTTGCCTTCTTTGCAGACAACGACGTTAATCGGACTGCTGAAAACGGCCCGATTGCTGCGCTTGGTCCGGGTCGCGCGAAAAATTGATAGGTACAGCGAGTACGGGGCCGCCGTTCTGTTGTTGCTCATGGCGTCGTTTGCTCTGATCGCGCATTGGATGGCTTGCATCTGGTGAGAATGGGGTTTTTTTTTGTCTGTTGTAGGGAAAAAACAGTTACGAGACTGGGTAAAAGTGCACATAGAGTTTGATTGAGTCAATTTTTTGTCCGTCAGATGCATGTGATGTTAAAATGATGATGACCTAGGCAACCGAAAATATTTTTTTATTCAACGCCCGCGAGAATTATGTAATTTCTTGGCCCTGCTGAGAGTGGACGAAATAATGGATTACCTGATTGTTGACGTATGGCATGCGGGTGATGAACTCGTTCGGCCACTAGTGGGCGAATAAGCTGTTCGCCCACGCTCATCTTAACGACCTATAGCTATTTACTCACTCACGCTCAGTTTAGCGACCGTTT
>JAPYZK010003945.1:0-13482 GCA_030522785.1 Platygaster equestris
AAATAGTCAAATCTCGATCCGATTCCTTTTAACGCAGTACAATCTCGATTCTAAGCCCTTAAAATACAATAGAAGGTTCAAGATTTCAATTAATTACCTACTTTATATTATTCTCTCATTTGTCGAAATTTAAGTTTTTATAAGATTTTTGGCCGATTTGAAAGGCTTGGATTGAAGGGTGGACCAAAAAAAGAAACTTCCAAATTAAACATATTTCGGTATTAAAATAATGAAAAAAAAAAAAAAAATTCCGGCCCGAGTCATAAATTTAGAGAAAATTGCAAAAGTTTGTCAGCCATCAAAGTACAAATGGTATTCAATAACTCAATCTCCAATAGTAAAAAATACGTGAATGTCGCATTCTTACAAAAGAATCATAGTTGACCGTAAAGTGACAGCGATTTCGAAAATGCAAGATGCCCACGATTTTTCAACACGTAAGAAATTTTACGCCCTCATAAAGAAAGGTGAAGAATGCTGTTCCAAAGGTTTCTAAGGTAGTCGCCTTATCGCAATCGCTGCTACTACGGCGAGTTTAATTTACTCTCATTCATTAAGCTGAAGCGTGGAAGTTCTCTGTCAGATTAAATTGGATGCATAAATATAAGTCCGGAAGAATGGAATTTCGTGGAAATATATCGTTGTCACGGAAAGAACAGGATCAAGTAACTTCTGAAACGTGTAAAGTAAATGTGACAGTAAAAGTCCCGTCTATTTCGAAAACCACGAAAATGACAGTATCAGTAGCGTATCCTACATTTTCATTAGAATTATTCGTTGGGCGCTGAGCGTTTATTGTCATCATTTTGGTAACGTGTTATGGAATGAGAATGTCGAAGGTAATTCGCGATTGTGGTTTTAAGGTACAACAAATATTCATCACATTGCAGAGAGTTTAGCCCATTTGCCATTTTCATGATAATGTATTCATTGACTTTTGAGGTGTAGTAGGAAAACTAATGATGGAGAAATGGTAATTATAACACGTTCATTAATATTCCTGAGGTGAAATAAATAATTCGAGACAGTTTACAAAGGCTCTAGAGAAGCTTATTCAAAGTATATCAAAGGTTGAATGTACTTTGTAATCAACGATGAATAACAGAGAGGAGAGTAGATTTAACTTTCCAAGAAAATTCAAACTTTCAGCGGTGAGATTATGAGAGACGTTTAGTAAGTTGAATTGGATTCTTATCAAGGGTTTTGATCGCTTTGAATTAGAATCACGAATGAAAACTTGATGAACTCAAGGAGATCAGTACATGAAGGGTTCTGAGATGATTCACTTTTGTCGCGACTATAAGATCGTTTTTAATGAAACAATCTTCATTTCTGAATATTAAGATATGCATATGAAATTTCGAAACTAATGAATTCTTCAAAACTGCACAACTTACGGAATTTTTCAGCTGCGAAACATATAAAATTTTGGAATTTTTGTAATTTCTACTCTTCCAAATTTGAAAACAGGTGAAAATTTGAAACATTCAAAATTTGAAATGAAATATTGCTGACTCATACTTCAACGGAAATTTGATTAAAAATATGTCTCATTAAGATGAGTCTTACACAATTATTCTCCCGTCAATCATCATTAAATGAATGTGTCTGCGGATACTCTAAACAAATTTGTTGATGTCGAGTGGCTTTTCCGACAGACGCAAATCAATGTTTGCATGTACAAAAACTATACGAACACCAACATCGCGATAATGCGCTTTCACCGCAACGACATTTCATTTTCGTTCCGTCCATTACGAAGATCGTGTAAATGGCAGATTCCGAAACCACAGTTTATTTGAACTGGTAAAGTTTAACTTGACCATCTCAGGAAGTTTTCAATCGATAAGAGCTCTGTTGAATTCCGAGCTGATTTCCACTGCTCAAAATCCAACGAAAAAATGAAAGGTTATTGCAATTTTTTGGATTGTGAAATTCTATGACATTTCCGAGTTTTCTGAGACTTTTTGGGAAATTTCAAAGGAAATTTCCAAAACCTTCGAAATTTCCGATACTCTTTAAACTTCAGAACTTGATAATTCTTCGTTTTTCAAAAACTTTGAAAATTTCCCCGAATCAAAAAAGTACAAAGCTTCGAAATTCCCAAATTGCATAACACCACAACTTTGAAATGCTTGAATATTTGATGCATTTTGAAGTTTTTGAGCTCGACCTTTTTTATATTCTTCAAAACTCCTTTATATTCTTCAAAACTCCTCCACTTTCGGAATTAACATAACTCGAAAAATTTCGGAACTTGCGGATTTTTGGACTTGAAAATTCTTCTAAAATCTAGAATTTGATTATTAAATTATCGAATCCCCGAACTTGAAATGTTCCTAAATTTCAAAACTTCTGTACTCGCGCGTACATTATTTAATGAAAAATAATATATTTAACAACATTTCAAAAATTTTATCGAGGTCAAAACAAAATTCTCTGACGACTACAAGTTTTGCAAAAACCCTGGAAACTGTGTTTTCGTTGCTGAACAAAAATGAAATTGAATCCAAAAGAACACCCTCCGAGTTTCTAACAACTATCTTTCTACTCGAGTTTCCTCTCGGTAAAATTATTATTTGGACAGAAATCAGCTACCTAATACTTTATCGAAGAATCAATCGAGTAGCACTCGATATTCTGAAAGTTATGCTGCACTTGAGATCGAGCACTATTCCGTCGTCTTCATTTCTCATGCTTCTGTTCTCCGCGAGATCGTACGGTGAGATTTTACGAGTGATACGTTATGAGAATGTTTACGACGCGTTATCACTGTTTTCGCGTTTCGCACCTTTTTCCTCAGCACACACTTTGCTGGAAAGCCACATCTGATTTTGTCTCACCTTCGAGACAGATAAGACTTCAGGGACCGATTTCGTCTGGTAGACTTGACACGGCTTTCGCGAAAGTCACTCTCGAGTGGGAGATTTCCATCGAATGTGTTCGCGAAATAAAAGCACGTCTCTTTCACTTTCGAAAAAAAAAGACACGTCATGATTATATTTTGTACTGACGCACGTTTTTGTAAAAAAACAGCGAGTACGGACTTGTACAAGATTCGTAAACCCTTTTCAATCACCCATATTCGACACCACCAGCTTAGTTCCACTCAACAAAGGAAAATTCTAAACTATCAAATAATACGAGTTATTATAATGCTTCTAACAGTTCTTCATAAAATGTTAAAAGTACATCCAAAATATACGAAAATTCTCATAAACCATCCACACATCATCCTCAAACACCATTCGGATGGACCTCGATCACACCATCAAACTCTCCCAAAATAACCACCTAACTCAAAACAAAAAAACTATCAATTAATGCCACTTCCTCGCCCAAATTCACGTTTCACAACTCTGCAGTCGTATTAAAAATTCATTTCTGGAACAAGGTAAAAATAAACCATGCCTTCCCCAAGCCAAAACGCGAGGCACATAAAAACTCCGAAATAAAGAGAAATCCGTAGCTTAAGCGTTCCCTACGAGTGCATTTTTATTAACATCGTCCTTCTCGGCGCGTACCTTTATAGAAAAGAATGACGTCCGAGACGCCGGTGGCTCTGAAAATCCATGGAAAACCATCCCAACACAGCTCAACGCACGCAAACGCGGTGCTCTGTTATACGCGTACGTACTTGCACCCCGCGGCAGGTGCGCGTGCGCACGCAAACGAGCCACTCGCTTCCTCAGTTCTTCGCGATACACCGTGAAATGCGCCCCGTTTTGATCCTTCATCACGCCGACTTTCAATCCACGACTTACCGCAAGGAAATTTCAACTTTTTACGGTTTTTTACCGATTTAAAAAAACTCGAGAGTCGACTGATTTTTTTCCAACTCGAACTGTTTGGTAGTTTTTTTCGTAATATGTACTGTTTTTGAGTGAAAAGCTGAAGATACGAACAGGAAAATGTGAAGTTTCATCCGGTTCTGTTTGCAGAAAAAGTGCGGAATGATGAAGGTAAAAAATGTATTCCCAAAAGATGCGTTGTCATAAGAGTTGCTATACAGTTATGGAAAATGATCATCATCTTTTGTTGTAAACTTTAGTTCGAAATCCGATTATAAGAAAAAAATTATATTTACTTTCTATTCGATTCGAATTGATTCGATTCGGTTTCGACTCCAATTCAACTCGATTCGATTCGATTCGATTTCTCACACAATTATTATAAATTGATTCAGCAAAAAAAAATTCGATTGAACTCGTACTTTTACGACTAGGAAATTTCATTTGAAAAGTTCCACCACCCTAAAAATGATACATTTATCAAAAATCAACATCATCATCTTCCATCACAAACTTCGGTAAACTTTCGAGTTCGATTTTCCGCATACATTTGTGGATATAAGTACGCATTGTGAAAATTTTCGCCCTTTGTTACTGAAAAAAAGGCGAATCTTAATACTGCTTTTCAAAACGCTGACGTACACTATCATGTAAATTTTTCAATTGTTGATGAGACGAGAAACGTCGCCGGATAACACACGAAATTCAATCGGTTCCTTGGAAAATGCATTTAACGGGTTTCACGAGGGAAATAATGGGATTCCCGTTTTATTGGGCCGTTAAAAGTGCGGAAACAAAATTTGGGATTCGTTCGAAAGCGAGCACGTGCGCGCGCATGACGTACAAAAGACGTCACTTGTTGTGCATGTAAGCGTGTGTACGGACGCGCGTGCATCGAGTGTGATCGGTAATTTCATTAAATGCAATTCTCTTCATTTCATGGTACGGGGAGGAAATATAATTTTCGAGATGTGAAAACGCGCTGCTGGGTCTCGACAATAATTATCATTGTTCGCTGTCATGTTCCAGCGTGTGGGTTTGCAAAGCTATATGAGAACAGAAATATGAAATATTTTCACACTAACATGGAACATTCACATGAAGACATTTTTCCATCCCTCAAAAAGGCGAGTCTTGTGATAAGTTAGAAAAAAGGAATTATATCAAGAATGTTCATTATCTCACAAAAGTGCACACGTGTTCAGCGATGAAAGATTGCAAATTATTTATCGGTAGAAATAATATATTATGATATAATATATTTTCAACACTTAAAAAAAAACAACACTGTTTCGGAATTCTAACATTCCGATACTATTATTCAAAAATCGAAGAATTCACAAAATCAGTCATTTGAAAATCAAATTGTATAAAATGTCCAAAATCCAAATTGGAATGTAGAGATGTAAAAAAAATTCACTAATTTGGGTACTAAAACTTGTGAAAATCCATGTAATTGTTCCAGAAATTCGTAACAAAAGCTTTGAAAGTTTGCAAAAGTTGAAGTAAAACTTCTGGAATAATGAGCTAATTCAAATGGAAAAGTTTGAAAAATTCTCGAGTTTCATTAAAATTCCTGATGGAATTAAAACAATTTTGTCGAATTTCTCGAAATTTCACCAAAATACAAAACCTCTTGAAAAATAATTAAAAAATACGAACATTTATACTTATTTCTGAAAATACATACATTTATATAAGACATCATGACAACATTTCACATAATTGGCTTTCAATCTTAAAAAATTCAGGGGTTCAAACCCTCAACCCCTCTCGCTACGCGCCTGCCAAATATAGCTGGGAATGAAAACATTATAGGAATGTGTTTTTAGACTCTCTTTCAATGTCAAGGGCTTGTTTCAAGTTGCCAATTGAGTGCCAATTAGCGAGTTACATCGATTTATTCAGACTAAGGAATGTTTCTCGTGTTTGCGAAATTCGTAAAAGTTTAGTTTCCATTTTTAAATGTGAAACCTTAAGCATTTCTCAAAATGACGTGCATTTTTTAAAAACTTCAAAATTTATCCTTTCGTTCTCCAATCTTTCCACTTCGTGAATTCACATTTGAAATTCATGAATTTAAAACGGTGCTGGGACTGGAGTACTTGGAACTTAGTGAAGACGTTTACACAGTTCTTCGCTTCACTCATGTATATTTATATTACTAAGTCGGGGCTAATGAACACAAAAATAGTGGATTCTATGTTTGTGTTGACGAAGAGAGAACATATAGTTCGCAGGTGAATGAAAAGTTTCGAACTTCGATTTGCATCCGTTTGACTACCGCTGATTGAGTTGCAATTCATCGGATAATTTAAGCAGTTTAGAACTAATTGCATGTTATTGCTTCTATTTTGTAGGTTTTATTCCACGTCATTGACACGACTAAATTTTCTAGTGATCACGAATAAATTTAGTTCTTCAGCAGATATGAGTTGAACAAGTTTCAATATCTGAGCCAAAAATAGTATATCGTATTCAGAAAGAAAGAAAGAAAGTTACCTGAAAATATGTGTAATAATATGAAATACGTCCTATCTGTATTAATTGAGCATAAATTATCGTTTAACCCCTAAAAAAGAGCTTAGTCGGTCCACTCTTACATTGAACTTATCTACACTGACCAAAAAATCGTCTGTAAACTTTGAATTCCGAAAATATGTAAAACAATTTACATTGGCTCTCGAATGAAGATCTAAAAATTCTCTAATTTCCTGAAAGAACGTGAAAATACAAGGTTTCGTGAATCGATGAAACTTTAGAGAAGGTTTTTCAAAATCATCGAGAAAAGGTTTCGTTTCTTGATCCAAGAAAATTGTGCCATAATCGTGAAAATTTTCCATATTACTGTAGTCAATTGTGATTTTTCGAATTTTTGTAATATCTCGTGATTTTTTAACTATCCACTGAAGTAATAAAGTCCCAGGCAATGGAGACATTTCAAGACCTATTCTTAAACTTTGATGATTTTCCAGTTTATGGCATGACAGAAATATGAACGGTCGCCCACAAAATTTCGAGATACTACCGAAATTTTCCACTTATGCTAACAAAGATAATGCAGTTGACTATTTAGAAATTACGATCAACTTCTGAATTGTTCAATGTCTGTGTAACGCAAAAAGTTTCGAACATATTCTTCAAATTGAATGGATAAATTGTGAACGAAGACATTTCTTTGTGATTCCTGAAATAAAAAATTTTAATTATGATTTTTTCATTAATAATTTCAAGTTTATGAACGAAACGAATAATGAATGAATAACTGCATTTAAGAAAATATAGATAAACTACAAATCATTTTGATGAAAAGTAAAATGTCACGACCTTTGAGAATGACTCTAGCCTTTTCAAATTTCCACCCTCAAATTGTGTAACAATCCATAACGTAATTCATAAGTTAAATTTTTGACTTGATACGATTTCCCGTCGTGCTTTGCTTGTGAATCCCAATGTTGCATTATGCATTTCCAAGGGATAAGTCGTTGCTAACGGCGCGAATTCTTTCCAGCTCTGAATAAGTAACCCGTTTATTCACTTTCGCGCGGTCTTTCTACAACTTCATACCGTTCCTCGGGGCTCATTTTAATATCGGATACATTTCGCCGATCGAATATGACACGCGAGGTAAAAAGATCGCCGTAGAAAGCTCTTAAGTTGAGCCCGACAAAGTTTCTAAACTCGAAAAACATCAAAAGTAACACCGATACAACTCAGAAAGAAACAGTAATAAAACTTCGAAAATGTGTAGGAAAAATTGAATATTCATTGTCATGAAAAAAAAAATGTATTTTTCCACTCGTGACAAATTTTTGCACCCTCCTTTTTCCACGAGTGAAACAAAACTTTTCTTTAAACACAAAAGAAAAAATCGGTCATTTCTCACAAAAAATGAGCTGTTATTCTATCTGTTGTGAGAAACGTTCATAAAAAAAATTTCCGAAATCGTAGTCGATGTCGATTTACACTAATGTTAGTATAGGGTTGCGTGAATTTGTGTGTAAGCTTAATGGCCGTAGTTGTACGTTTGACCGTGTTATGCGAAACGCGCGGGGAAATTTGTGAAAGTGAAATTCCTAACTTTATCGAAGATACTGCAAATTTTTTCGAAACTGGATATCTCGTGACAAAGGATAATGTTGTAATCGATAACCCAGTTAGAATGAAATACTTTCGTGTTCTGCACGTGGCAGGGCAATTTCGTCAGCTTTGAGCAAATAAAAATGATTTGATCCGGAGCCAATGCATTCCTGAATGGTCGACTTTCATCCGCTCGGTTTGAATGGGATACAGTGCGTATTTCAATGGACACAGTGGCGGTGATTGTTATGTATTTATCAAAGAGGTTTTTGCAAGATTCTAAAAATATATAACGTAATATGATTTGTTAAACATGTTAAATGTTTCTAGAAAAACCAACAATCCTCACAAATAAGTAAAAGATAATTTTTAAAAATATAGATTTCAGTATTCAAAATGCAGAGATTTGGGAAATCAAAATACGGAAATGAAGAGATGGGCAAATTTTGAAATGTGAATATGAAATTCAGAGATATCGAACAATCTTGAATATTAAAAAGAACAAATGTTCAACTACAACTTATATTTCGTGTAAAATCAAAACAGACAACTCCAAACAGCAATACAAATTTCACTTGATTCAAAATTACATTTTCCGCAACAACCCCAAAGGGATCACCCATGATTACAATTAACATAGTAATTACATGAACTGTCCTAAAGTTACTAAATCATGATTATACACATGCGAGTTTGTAGGATTAGACTCCCTCAGGGTAGAATGTCCGCGGAACGTACTGATTATTAGGACAAAGCGCGATGGTTGTTCTAAAAGCATGCCCACGCGAATCACCAATAGATATACATAAACTGACCGAAACTCGAAGAAGAGTTCCGATTACTCGGAGATCAGTATTTGCCAGAGACCCAGGGGTGCATTCGTGATTCCCTTTCGTCAGTCAATATTGCCTGATCACTACACTGATAAGATTGGCGAATAATTGGGGACGTGATAGCTTTTGCTCCTTCAATCCCTGGATCCTTATTCGAGATAATTCACATGCTCAGCGAGTCGAGTTTGATTACGTTTGGGTTTGAATTCGTTACGTCATAGAATAATGGACCAATTACATCTGATAATTTGTTCAGTCAAGAAAGTGGATTATCGTTGGGTTTATGTTCACGATTTACTTACGATTTACAATTTTTTTTATTTTTCTAACCAGTTTTTGATAGTTAAAGGTTTTTTCTCTAGAAAACCTTTGGTTGTCAAACATTGTTCGGGAAAATCGAAAAAATGTAGGATCTATTTTTGTAGTATCAACTCAGAGTTTCCGTTTGTCCGAAATGAGGAAGAAGGACACCATTCAATTTTCTGACGTGACCTAACCTTATCCAAAACAAAATTTTCGCATTGAAACAATTTGAACAATTCAATCTAGGAATTTCAACTAAACATATATGTAAGAAATAAAATAAGGGTCGGAATTATAATAGAAAGAATACAAAAATAAAAAAAAATAAAACAGATTTCCAAAGGTGTGACAAAATTTGACTAACAAAAAATGATACGATTCGAGTGTTGAGTGACTGAAGAGATTGCTAATTTCAAATTCAAAGATTATACAACATCAGCTACAAAATATGGAAATAAAAAATTAATAATTCTAAAATTACACTATCGCAGAACTTCAGATTTGGAACTACAACCTCTGATCCTGGAACCAAAAAAAACGATCGAAAGCATGCAAATTTTTCGCTTTCCTGACAGCTTCCATCAACTATTTTTTCCGAGAATATCCGAAAACAATTTTTGAAAATACTGTGTAATGAAAAAAGAAAAAAAGTGCAAAAGCCGCTCTGACGAACAATTCGTTACCCAGTGACAATTGAAAAACATCGCACATCAACCTTTTTTCAACAGGCTTTCACGTCGTTCTCGATTTTGTCGTTTTGACAAGCATGCAGAGAGACGGATTAAATTTCAATGGGCGATTTCTCGCTGGAATCCGTAACTGAATACATGTACGAATGGATGCATCACGCAATTCGACTTCTGAAGCATTTGCAATATTATCCTGGATAAACGTAATTATCTCGTGGAAATGTAATCTTATACATTTCACTTCACTCTTTCTCAACAGCTGCATATTCATCAAAGTAGAAAATACTCAACCATGAACTTTCAACATCCGATAATCATTTGAAACTAACTATAAACATTTCAACGTTAATACTAAATTTTGGTGACGATTCAGGTCCTAATTTTTCACCCACATTTTCAACGAAGTCAAATTCTCAGTTTGAGCTTCAAACATTCCAAATTCGAAGTTTCTACAATTTTATACAAGTTCATTCACATTCTTCCGAATTCAACCAATACTTTCAGTGACGTTTTGAAGTTACTCAAGAACCATAAGAACCAAAATCACCACGGCTGAAATGGTAAAAAAGTCACTACACTAAACTCTACAATTTCGTCACCGTTTTCCCACCATAAACTCCAACAAAACCACAACACGTTCTGTTCCCTTTTTTATGACCCCAAAAGACGTACGGCGCAATTTTCAATAAGTTGGTCGTTTCGCGTCCACGACCAGCTCGCTTTTACCCCAGAAACTTTTGATTGGAAGCCGATTTTTTACAGCCCTACGTGTCTCCCTGGTCGTCTCCCATTTAACGCCGTCGACCCGAAACTCCACCCAACGTAAAGACCGTACTTATCCCGATTAACTGTAATAGCCGTCCGAAAAACGCTCGTAAAGCTAATCTCGCTTCGTTTATACTTCATTACGTAATAAGCTAATGTCCGCCGCGTAAATACGGGATCAAGTCGAGGATCGCTAGCCTGAGCACGTGACTCGACAGTGAAAACACTTCGCGTTTGGTCAGACAGTGGTGTGCTTTATTCACTGCGATAAAACGTAGCGCGTACTATGTACGTGCAATTTATGGGCCGGCATCGACACGAGGTATAAGATTTTGTGACGAAGGGAGTTTACGGTTTTTCGTTGGGGAGAAAGTGATTGAAATCAATTTGAAGAAGAGTTTAAAAAATCGTTGCTTGGGAATTTTACACGTTTTTAGTTGGATCTGACTGTTATATTTTTGTTGGCGGGAATCAGGCATTGATAGAGTATCAAGGAGGTGAAATTTTCATTATTAGAGGTTGTTGTGGTCTTTGGAAAATTAGAGTCTCTAGAGGATTCAGGTATTACGTGTAGATTCCAGGAGACTTTCAATCGGATACAAATAGAAACAAGTTTCAATTAAACTTCAGTCTGATAATTTGAATGTCGAATCTATGGAGACAAAAAGACTCAATAAGAAGATGGGAAAATAGAGGGAGTTGCTAGGATTTGAAGAAATTTCTAGGGACATAAAGGAACTTGAATCTATATCTTATGCATCAATATTCATCAATAAATTCAAAAATTACTGCGAACGTCCCATCCAAGCCCTAATGTATACAACGTACAACTTCCAGAAAGAAAAATAAACGAAATCGAATGAAATCTTAATCGATAAAAATAATTCCTCTAATTTTTTCGCTAGACTGTAAAACGTCAAATGTAGCGCGAATTTTCGCTCCTCATTCATAATGTAAAAAGAACATGCTTTGCTCTCATCTTCGTGTAATTCGTTCCGACCGAGAAAGTGAGTGTTCCGCGCGCATTTTCGTGCAATTTCTTCGCTTTAAAACTGAATCATACTTCAAGAATCCTTGAGTGAATACAGACAGGCTACGAACAATTTTGCGAAATGAAATATGATTGTTTGCACGGTCTGCGTTACGACTGTTTCTTGTTTCCAGTACGCCCGACGAGGATTTCATTCAGGAAACTCTGAAATTTCCGCGAAACTATTTATCTGCGAGATGAAATTCCCATTTCTCGTACGGTCACGCGTAGCATTTGCGCGGATCTACCAAGGCTTTCTCGTACGCCACCTGTGGCACATGATTTGCCACATGCAGCCCGCATTTGGCACGCGATTCATTAAATATCGACTACTAATGGAACTTCCTCCATCGATTCAACCGCGCACATTTCTGTCTGGAGGATCGAAACACGCGTGAATCCTTGATTTTGTGTGTGTGTGTGTGTGTGAAAGTCACGGGGTTATTGCAAAAACATAACAAGGTTGACAAAAATGTGTATATAGGTACACTCAAGAGTTTACTAATTGTTTTATGCCAGCTGATGTTCAATATGTTTAGGACGTTATTTATTAGATCGCAAAATAGCGTCATATGATTAGGTTATCGTCTTTACTCGAAGATAAGCCGCGCACGATTATAAGCCGCACCTCGATTTTTGATGCCCAAATCAGTGAAAAACCGTTTGTGCTCAAATATGAGCCGCATTTAATAAATTCGCAATTCACGGTGATCGCTACCTCAATTTACATGGCTTTGGTGAGCAAATCCACTGAAAAAAATTTAGAAGTGCGTAGAATATACGAAAAATTCAACTGAGGGGAAAACCACAGACAATATGGGTATATATTCCAGCACACAACAGCATTTTGCACTATTTTGACGTTTGTATCCGAATATAAGCCCCACAAGATTATAAGCCGCAGTACGTTTTTCAAGCTCTGAAAAACCGAAAAAGGGTGCGGCTCATATTCGAGTAAATACAATATATTAAACCTCAATTTTATGACACCCGAAAATTGAAACAAGTTTTATTCAAATTCGTTTCAAAATTGGATTTATACTGCGATAACGGAGTCATAAGAGTATGTGAACAACTTATACTTTACTTCCCGCAACAATCGATACCCGTATAAAATATTTAGAAATTTTTACTATCCCAACAACACACTTCTCCTCGTTCATTCTCCAGAAAATTACACCTGCGGAAGTGTTTAAATTTTCACAGTGAAACCAAGCGCGCCATAACCCAGCGTAATCTCGAAATGACGAGTCAGGTTAGCTCCCACGTCTTCTTCGAAACGGTTTGCCCTACACATTTTCTTCGCTCTAACTGGAAGTAGACTTTTTTCCGACACGACAAATCGCCTACAGCTTCATCAAACTCGACGGATTTTGACCGCTCCTGTTATAAATTTAACACAGAACATAAAAATAAATTGCACAACTTTATTGTCCCCCCGAGTGAGACGAACACAGCGGTGAGAAAATCGATACAAGGGCAACGATGCTAGGGATACTGCGAAGCAAAGTCTCTCTGATAAATTACTGTAATCTTTACTTCGTAATTAATCTATTCGTTACGCCTCTTCTTACGTGGCTGGGATTTTCGGGGAACCTACATTTTGAATGTAATCAACTTGTTATGGATAAATCTTGTTCTAGAGTTACGTTTGCGCGGATATTCTCTGCTTAAAAAGTAATAAGATCCAGATTTAAATAGTGTACTATGATTTCGTAGTCCTTATGAAAATATTGATTAAAATCTCAAATGCTTAATAATCCGAGATTAATGATCACCAAAATGATTATAAAAATATATTATATAAATATTATTACTTTCTAGATCTTTCATTATTATTAATATATTTTTATGATGAATTCGGAAGAAATATTGTGTGCTTTTTTTCCAAATTTGTCGCCCCCACATAGCTGCACACCCTCCATGATCTATTACCATGTGATTCCAATGAAATGCTCTTCTAAATAGGGGCGATTCACTCTTCGATAAAT
>JAPYZK010003946.1:0-14817 GCA_030522785.1 Platygaster equestris
GGCGAGATAGGGGCACGGGTTAGGGACATCAGCGCCTCTACACCCAACCCGTAAATTAAATTCCTGCGAGCTAACCCGCAGAAGTCCACAGCCACTGACCTGTACGATGCCTACCCCGCCTACCCCCTACCCGAAAGGAGAGAGTACTCAGTACGGAGATATTGCGATTTTTGAAGGTACTCCTACTCCGATGACTAGAATGTATGCAAGTATATCTATATATACACACTAGTAGATCCTGGTGCGTCTAGATGGCGCGCAAATCACCGAAAATTTTCGGGCGAAAAAATTAACATTGAGAGTACCAGTTGACCACCCCTGAGCCAATTGTCAGGTGTCAAGTTCGATTTCGCAGGTGTGATGTGAATGCACGCGCAAATAAATCAAATCACCGACCCGACATTAGAGTGGAAGAAAAAAAAAGGGTTGTGAAAAACAGGGTCGATTGTCCGAGGCGCGAGCTGTGATGTTCGGCCACGGTTGAGTCACCTTTTTCTCCGGTTCCTCGCGCGTTGCACCGTTGCAAAAATATTAGCAGACGGGTTTATTTCGGAATTGGGTTGCAAGGCCATTAGCGATGTGCGCTGCTTCGGCACCTCGTAATATTTGATTTGCAAAGTACAGTGTTCGCCGGGGAAAGCAATTGTGGAATTCGTGTCGCGTCTGATTTGAGAAAAATGAACGGGTTAAGCTTGAGCGAACTTTGTTGTCTGTTTTGCTGCCCGCCGTGCCCGTCCCGCATCGCGGCCAAGCTGGCGTTCCTGCCCCCAGAACCGACCTACAGTTTCGCCGAGGATGAGAATTCTGGGTCAAAGGTAATTTTATGGGTTTTTTTTTTGGAAGGTTTTTGCAGTTATTTTGACAATTTTGTAGGATTTGGGTGGTGCGAAGGTGCTAGGGATTTTGATTTCTCAGGGATGAAGTTACTATATTTTGAGGCGGGAAATTTGAATTTGTTGGATTACGAATTTTAAGTATTTGGAATTTGACTGTGACTTTTTGAAAAACCGTGTCTTAGTACTGGATTTCATATTTGGTCAGATATACCAATTTTTTTCAATTGTCATTCAAAAGTTTGCGAATAATATGTGACATTTCCAAAATGTCAGTGTAAAAACAAAAAACTTTCAAAATCTAGTCTAGAGTTTTGAATTTTCTCATTTATTCATTGAAAAATTGTTCATTTTATGAACTATATTTGAAATTTTGAAATTCTTACATTTCAAATTTTTTTATTTTTAAATAAATTCAAAATTTTTATTCTTAATCATTTTCAGGTATTCAGATTCGAATTTTAGATACTCAGAATCGCAAAAATTCAATCTCTATGAATTTTACAATTTTTGATATTCAGAAACTACAAAATTGAAAGAAACAGAAAAAAAACAAAAGTAATACACTTGGTTTTGAAAATTTAAAATGAAATGTTGGTTATCAAAAAACTCAAAAATTTGCAGAATCACAAGTTTTCACTAATTTTATTTTTTATGACAAGTTCCAGATTACCCTGTCAGATAAAGCAGAATGGCAGTATACGGAAAGGGAAAAAGATTCAATTGAGGGTTTCTATGCCCGGACTTCCCGGGGCAACCGGATTGCGTGTCTGTTCGTGCGCTGCTCGGCGACGGCGCGCTTCACGATCCTTTTCTCCCATGGCAACGCTGTTGACCTGGGCCAGATGTCCAGCTTCTACCTGGGCTTGGGCTCACGCATAAACTGCAATATCTTTAGGTTCAATAAAAAAAACTGCGATAGAAAAATAGGATAATTAGACACAATTATCCATAAATAAATAGACATAGTGATATTCACATAAAAAAAGATTGTGAATGAAGTCATAATATTTGTTGTCAAACAAAAGTTTCCAAATTTGTACATTTTGATTTTCTTTTCAACAAATATTAATATTCATTAACGTTGTGGAAAAAATCCAAAATTTTCCTTGAAATAGTTTTCAGAATATAATAGATGTAATTATTTTGAAATCACAAAATATGTTGAAAAAAGTTGTAGTCTCTTGAATTTTGAGTGTAACAATCTTTGTATTTCAGTTACGATTACTCGGGCTATGGAGTCTCGGGTGGCAAGCCCTCGGAGAAGAACCTGTACGCGGACATTGACGCCGCCTGGCACGCCCTGAGAACGCGGTATGGCATCAGCCCCGAGAACATCATCTTGTACGGGCAGAGCATCGGCACCGTGCCCACCGTCGACCTGGCCTCCCGCTATGAGGTCGGCGCCGTCGTCCTTCACTCCCCTCTTATGTCTGGGATGCGCGTCGCGTTTCCCAACACCAAGAGAACCTGGTTCTTCGACGTCTTCCCTAGGTCTTGCATTGATTTCACATTGGATTAATATAATACTTAAAATTGTATATGATGTTTTAAAATTCACAATAATGTTAAATTATCTATCATGGTCACAAAATTATAATCTATAATTATTGTGATTAGTAAAAGATATTTAAGCAATGTAAATTGTTCATAATATGCATAATGAATCATTGTTTCACAACAATAACTTATTTCAACATATTTTCATTCACAGTATCGATAAGGTGTCCAAAGTGACGTCGCCTGTTCTGGTCATTCATGGAACCGACGACGAAGTTATCAACTTCAGCCACGGATTAGCGATATACGAGCGGTGTCCCCGGGCCGTCGAGCCACTCTGGGTCGAGGTATTCTCATTTTCTTTACACATTTTCAAACTCATTCTTGAATCCCTAAATGTGAATTCCAACAATTATAAAAACTGATTCTTCCCTAAAAATCCCCAGGGTGCAGGCCACAACGACGTGGAGCTCTACAACCAGTACCTGGAGCGACTGAAGCAGTTCGTGAACGTGGAGCTGGTGAACTGACGACGACTGAGCCTCTCCCAGGTCCAGGGGGGGCAAGGTGTCGTCACGGGGAGCACCGGTGCCGGTGCCGCCCGTCTCAACAACAGCAACAGCCAAGGTCACTCCGTCTCCAACACCTCTAACAACACCATCAGCTCCATCTCGACCAGCTCGCAGACGGAAAAGCTCCTCTAGCAGTCGCCCTCCGCAGGAGACGTCGCGCTCCTGCCCTGCGACGCCGAGCCATCCTCGGCCGCCCTCCCCCCCGCCGTCCCCGTCGCCGAGGACAAGGGAGCCACCACCCTGAACGCCAGGTTTGCCAAGTTGACCTCGAGCCTCAAGGTCGTGGAGAACCGGACGAAGAGCGCCCTCCAGGTGGACGACGTGAAGAGGGTCGTCCGGCAGAAGTTGTCCCTTCGTCGTAATTCCAACCAGGGTAACCGGAAGCCGGACGGTTCGGTGAAAATCCAGGTAGAGAACTGCAAAACAGGAAATTGTTCGAATCAGGTCGTCGAAGGCGGGAAGAAAAAGAAGAAGAAGAAGAAAAAGAAAAATTTGGTCGTCGCGGACGTCGATAAGGATAGCTTGTCCAAGTACTCGCCATGCGCCAGTCGGCTGGCGGCCGGGTCGAAAATTTTGCCCGGAGAAAATATTATCGAGGGCAGAGGGGGAAGGGTTGATAGCGGCATTGTTGAGAGTTGCGTTACCTCGCCGGCTAGCGACGCTACGACCTTGAGCTTTTCGCCGACCGGCGGAGTTGACGTCGACGGACTGGGTTCCGAGGGTTTGCGGACTCTGGAGACCAAGTGTTGAACATTTGTACTTGGATTTGGTTGGTTTACGAAGGAGGACGGTAGGGTGGTTGTGGGGGGGGGGGGGGGGGGGGTAAATTCCAGTGAGGTTTATTTTCTTGCGTAAAGGCAAGGGAAAATGAACCGTATGAGTTTCGGCGTGAAAATGGAGATGGTTTTTTTATTCTGATCGTTTTATTTGATTGGACGATGAATAAATCGAATTCAGAGATCTGTTTTTTTTGTGAATTCAAGTTATAGTATATTTTTTGTTTTATTGGTTAGCTACATTTATTTGATGGAATTAATGCAATGGTACACCAAAAACATTTTTTGGGTCAAAATTCCACGCTTTTTGTCTGCGAATGGCTGTTTGAAGAACTGATGGTTTTTTATGGTCGAAAAAACTGTTGATTTTTGTTGAGAAGTCAAAATGGAAATTGAATATAGAATTTATTTTGTATTTTGAGTATTTATAATATTTGTAAGAAAGTGAATAAAATGAAAATTGATGGATTAGAGTATTTCAGGCTTTGGGACACCCCATATAATTTGAGAGGAAATATTATAAATTTGTTTACATTTTTATACTGTAAACAGCAGTTCTTTGAAACTGAGAAAACTATAAAAAAACTGCGGAAATAATTGAAAGAAATGCTCTCCTCAACAACCACCAGCGTTAGTGCCAAAAAATACAGGTGGATGTTCGATGCTGTCACTAAAGTGTCCTCTTCCTCTAGTTGCTATGAATATTCGCAGTTTGATGAATTTGAAATCGCGAGTTTTCCAACGCAAAATAATAGCCAAACTAAAAATCACTAGTATTATCTATCACTTTTTGTACGCGTAATTATAGATTCAAGGTAAAGTGGAACCAACGAATTCCCAACTCAAAAAATTGATTCCGAAAATGAAAATTTGTATGGGTTTCCGAATTTTATATAACTGCGTTCGAAAATTTTGTGTGTTGGATACGTGTGTAAGAATGGAACAGTATGAGCAATTTTATGGAACTTGGCAAATTTTGGAGATTAAAACATTTTTAAAATTACGAACATTTTGAATGTTTTGATGATTGTAAAATTTTCCACAGTTTTAAGAATGTTAAAAAATGTAAGAATTTGTACATTTTGGAAAATGTTGAGTATTTCCCAAATTCCGAGAATTTTTAAAATTTTAACGACCTTCAAAATTTCAAAGATATCGAACAGTTTCGAAAATCTTAAGAATTTTTGAAATTTTGTAAATTTTGGGAATTTCAACAATTTCGAGGAACTTGAAATTGTCAGAATTTTTCAAAAATTCTGAGGAACTTAAAATTTTCGGGAATATTGAAAAATTTGGAAATTTAAGAGATTTTTAAAATATTTGTAAATTCTGAGAATTTTAAAAAATTCGTAAACTTTTAGGATTCCAAAAATTTTGATGAACTTGAATATTTTTACAATAAAGAATTCTCGAAACTTCAGAAATTTTTTAAATATTGTCAATTTTGAAAAATTTTCTAAATTATCTGAATTTTCAATATTTGCATTCTTTTTCTAAAAATCCGTATTTTTTCCAGACAAGAAATGAAAAAACATAATCAATGATTTAAAAAAAAACTAAACATTTCTTGAGTTGGGAATTTCTTCGTGTTATACATTTTTCTTGGGCATGGACGCGATTTTCGGGTTTTTTCAAAATAATACACCCGAAGGAATGCGAAAATTGCGAGACATCGTTGTTGAGTAGATTGTCAACGTAATTATAATTATTATTGTATAAATGGCGATTTATTGTGATTTTAAGCGTTTTTCGAAAATTATGTTCGAGGAAATATTTTTCCTTGAGTCTTTGCTCTTGAAGATTTGCCCTCGAGGTTTTCCTTCTACTTGAAACGATACTGAATTCATTTGCAGCGATGAGGTTGGATTTAGGGAGAGAGGGGTACATTTTTGGACTATTTTGAACATTGTTGCAGAAAATTATTGTTCATAGAACTTTGAAATTTTTCATTATTAGTTCTATTTCTAAATTTCAAATTCATAATTTCTCCAAATTCCAAAATATCACATCCCCTCCTCCTCTAAATCCAACCCTGTCAACACTAGAATACGCACGAACAAGTTTTTTATACACGTAACCACCGTTTCATTTTTCTACAATTTTAAAATAAAAAACATTGTCAAATCCGTCAAAATGTTTTTTAGTCAACAGGACAATATACTGCCAAACCTGCAATTTTTCTGAAAAACAAAAAAAAATGCGCGATTCTTAATTGTTGGTATTTTTATATAAATAACGAAAATCGTGTAAATAATTATTACTCAACAAATTTCGAGCCAATGGAATTTATTGCAAGTATGACTCACCCTCCCCCCACCCCCAGTTTTCCTCTAATCTAGAATTTATGATACTTAAAATTCATTGGCTCGCAAAACCGACTTGGATTGCATTTACCGATTTCACAATCAAGAAAATGTCGAGCTAGGACATTTGTTGATTCATTGTTATCCACCTTTTTTCAGTTTATGTGATTTGCATTTTTAGTGTTATTGGTTGTTGATATTTTGTGCAATTTAAGAGTAATAAGCTCGTTCCTGTGGAATTACAAGCCAAGCAGAAAGGTATTTTTTGTGTCATTGTATTTTCGGAAGAGTGTGATTTTTTACTGCCTAAAAGAAGGTGATTTTGAATGTGAAATGTAGAAGACAAGTTCGCGTAAACTGTTTACATGAAATTTGTGTCAGAATCACGTAAATAAGTGTTTGGGTAAAAATGGAATATTTTGGACGGTGATGGTGTATTTTATTTTATAGAACAATTGAGTTTTTTTTTTTCAAAGATTTATGGTATTTTAGACAATTCTTTGAATTTTTTAACATTGAAGAATTTTTGAAATTCTTTATAAGATCTTGTGAATTTTTGAAAATTTCAAAATATTCACAGTTAATCATACTTCCAGAATCCTCAAAAAATTTGAACTCTTCATAAATTCTTAAAAAACCACGTTCTTTCAGAATGTGATAAAAAATCTTACACTCATTGCCGAATTGCACGTACGAAACGTACGAAATATAAATACAATTCTGCTTGGAAATGATAATCGAAAAGCGCGAGTCTCGTCTCATAAAACCAAGGTTTCGCGAGTTCCATTGGCTCCTTGCGTACCACGATTTCGCATAGTGAGAGCTTTCGTATGTAATTTCGTTGAGCTTTTTTTCGTGACGCGGGAGAAGATGCTCAGATATAAATATATATATATATATATCTACTTTGTAAATATATATAGGGTCGCGACCGTTTTTCTCGATGTACTTATGTCGATGTAATATTTTAAAAATGCGACAACTATCATGAAAAAAAAAAAATGGAGACAAGGGAGCAGGTTGAATTTTTCGAGTTCCCAAAGTGGAACCGGCTTAGGCTTTAAGAAAGTATTTGTAACTTTTTTTTCAACGTATCCGAAATGTTGTTATCGCGACGTCGGTACTGTATATTGACGATGTACATTTAATGCATCCGTTTATGAATTTATGAATGAATGTTGGAATTCTGATAAGAATTTCCGAAATTTTAGAATTCATGATGAGATTTAATTTTTTTGAAGTAGATTTGACAGAAAAGATTCATAATTTTCTTAAGATTGACTTTATGAGAACGTTATAAGGTAAAAAATGATTATAAACAAAGAATTTTATTATTTTCCGAGAAAAAAAAACATCTTAACCCCGGGCGCGAACCCAGGACCTCAGGTTTCAGTGACCTTGCGAGCGAAAGGTCCTAGGTTTACGCCCAGCGTAAGGAACTTTTTTTTTTTTTTTTGAAAAACACTTACTCGACCTTGAACATTGGAGAAAACATTTCAAAAAACATGATTAAAATGAAATTTTATACAGAATTTCAAAATTGTTGAAAATTTTGGAAATTTTTTTAAGAATCAAAATTTTTAGTGGAGGGCGTGTATTATATTATTTGGTGAAAATACTCGCTGCCGCAGTAGGGGGAGGGTTGAATTTCCAAAAAAAATTCATTCCGAAATGTATGTTTTATATTGTATTGTTGGGATAAAAGTTAAAAATTTGAAGGGCATTTATGGAAATCGTAGGCTTTTGAGTTTGAGATTTTTCTTTTTAAATTTAGAATTTTTTCAGTTCTTTGGATCGAGTTTTAACCTTGGCGAATCGAGTGAAAAAATGAACTTTGGTGACCTAATTTGTAGTCTTTACTTGTGCCTGCCCCCCTTCCCCATGCGTGAAAAATATGTAGTTTCGTCTTTTTTTTACCCCGTTTTTGTATGATGTGCGCTGGACGTAATGTTAAATGATAATTGCCGGGATGACTCGCGGCAAAAGTACAAAAAAAAGAGGAAAAAATCGGCATTCGTTGGTCCTTCTGGGACTCGTTTTCGAAGATTTTTCGATTTCGTTTCGGAGTTGCACCGTGGAAAGTTGTTTACTTTTTCAAGTTACCCGAATAGCATTATAATAAAAATTTGTATCTACGAACCATTTTCGTCATTTCATTTTCCTGATTCGATCCTGTGTATTTTTCTGGAGGGGAAGTTTTTGTAGTTTATAGGCCGCAATAGACAATTGGAGGGGCTCGAAGTGAGAAGGATCTGAAACATAAAATAGGAAATTTTCGATCGAGTTTGAAAATAAGAAAATCCAAAAATTGTAGGGCGAGCTTTTGAGTTTGAAAAATTTCAAATTGGGTGCAGTCGGAAATGTAACACAGTTAAATCATTCACACGATTTAAAGAATTTAAAATTTTGCATCAAAATCGATATTTTCGATTTTTTCGATACCTCGAGATATCTCCAAAAAGTGTTACAAAACTTTATACGTGTATGTATTCATTTTTTTGGCCATATACAACCATTATTTTTCATTTCGTATTGTTTGTAACTTGGAAAATTTCGACAGAATTTTCCCGAAAATTTCATCATGTCAACGTCCATATCCTATTAGAACTACCCGATCACGGAAGTCAAGCGATAGTAAGTCTCGATAGTACTTGGATGGGTGACCGCTTGGGTACTCGAAATGTTGTTGGTTTTTTTTTTTTTTTTTTTTTTCTTGAACTCGACACAACTTTTTTTCGCTTAATTTAATTTTAAATTATACTTTTCAATGTCAGTTTTGTGAACTTTCAATGCCTAATTTATAGCTAGTTGATCTCCATTAATTCTTTGAATGTCTAATATCATGTATTTTTGGCTCCTCCTATTTTTGACTAAATATTTTAATTTTCGAGATAAAGTTTGAAGCATTTCGTAAATTTAAGGAGTAATTATTTCGTGAACTTCAATTATGGAAGAATTATAAATAAATAATAAGTATATGTCTAAAAAATACCAGAAATAAATCACTGCACCAAAGTGATTAAAATGTAACCATTTTCAATTTAATAATACGTAAATTTCCCCATAGTAAAAAAAAATCATAGTAAAATCCCCAAAAATGGCTATTTTATCACTAAAACGTCTTTAATATTCGTAATAGTAAAATGTTGTTTAATTCGGAAAATATTCACAATTCCAAGTTTATATAGGGATTGAAAATAACCCACGATGTGTACTAAATTCCTGAATTTCTAAAGCCCATGAATTGCAAATTGCTCTCCAATAATTATTTCTATTTGATATCCAAAACACGAATCGGGGCAACATGTGGCAAGTAGGAATAAGCATACATGCATGTCTCGAGATTTATATATAGTCGTGTGATAGTGATTTATGTCCATTATCATACACGCGTGGCATCGCAAAGCTCGGCGGCAGACTGCGTGACGCCCGATCCGAGGACTTTGCGGTAGAGTAACTCGGAGGCGTGGCGAAAAATTTGATAAGAGCCTTCTCTCTTTCGCAAGCGGAATTATATTATTGTAACGCGCTCGGCAAACCTGACGCAAGACCTGGAATCGCGGCGTTTATCGGGCTCTTTCGCCTTATCGCGCCGCGCGCCGAACACAGGAAGTCGAGTATCATACTCGAATTTCCTTCCGTTTTTGCCTCGAGATATTTAAGTCACAACGGTTTTTTCCGTGTAGAAGTTTCGATCAAGAGTTTTAATCGTGAGCAAATTTCAAGTCTTCGAGTAAATTTTGAGTTTTTCACAACGATTCGAAGATCATTTATGACAAAACTTATGAGCTTCCTTAAATCCTTCCAGGTCAAACAATTTTTCGATACGTTGAAAGGTCACCTCATGACCTTATAGGAACCTTTAAAGGTGGTATAAAGTTCTTTATAAGAAACGAAGAACCTAAAAAGGATCTCGTTGAATCTCATAAGGTTACAAGGGTCATCTGTGCCCCTACCCCCTTTTTAGTCACGTAATAATTGAATGATCCCTAAAAGCATCGCACTTGAATAAAGTGTACTCGTGTGTAATTCGACCGATCAAACATATTCCGTAATAAATCGGCAAAGTTACACATTCGTGTATAAGCGGGGAAGAGCTCGAAAACTTGCGAGCTGTGTTGATTTTACGCTAATAGCAAAGTCCGCGGCAGATTACAACTCGGGTAACTTTGTACATACTGTATAGTTACACTAGTTTAGCGTGTTATAGTTGCGTACAGGTGACGACAATTTATATCGCTCGTTTTTTAGTGCAAAAGAATTGGAGTGAAACTTGAGATGTTACTGTTTGACTTGGGGTGGGAAGTTACGCAAGTGTCCTTTTCTCACTCGCGGGAGTAGGCGTTTGGGGAGAGAGACAGAGCGATGGTATCATTCCATGTTATAGAATAGAATGGTTAGAATCTAGTATGGAACCTTTTTTATTCTGAATTTGATAAGATAAATTTTTGTAAATGGGCTATAATTGATCGAATTCGTAACTCGATATTTGTTTGACTTGCAGAAAAAAAAGTTTTTGACCGTTTTATTTTCTCCAAAATCGGTTACTTCACTTCGAAATGCGATAACCGATAAAAATATACATTTCTTTCTCAAGAAGTACTAAAAAGGATTTTAAAATACAAAAAATGTCCTGCAGCTACTTTTTCTAGTTAGTTACGAACAATAATTACGAGCAATAAACTTCCGCAATACATCGTAAACTATTGAATCATGTTCGTATATCGAGGATTCCAATGCGATCATTCAAAGGCAATCGCGTAACGATCTGTATGACATTTACAAGATCATTCCGACGTCGTTTGTTTGTCGCCAGGTTTTTTTAATGAATTTTTATAGCTGTCGCAACGAATCCGATTTCGCATGATTTCCATGTGCGCGGATGATACGAAGAATATAAAATTACGATAATAGCCGAGCTTGACATAATAACAACGAGAGAGTGAGATTACGGGCAAAGTGCATCATTGCAATATTATATATTCAAGCGAGCCGGCGCTGGGATACGACATAATAATATTATTCTGTGTTATTGCAGTGATGCTGAATTCAACGGCGGTGGTTTTTCGGGTAAAAAGCTCTTATTTTTCATTATCATATTAAAAATGAATGAACTATATGGATTCATCTTGGGCTATAATTACGAGAAAAGGAAAAAGTATAAAAATATAGATTTTTTAAGATCATAAATTAAATTTATACTAATTTCACGTATACGAATTTGTAAATTTTTCATTTCTATTTGGAAATTCAAGGAAATTTTTACTAAAACTCTAAAAATCTCAGCTTTCATGAATTCTGAGATTACTTCAAACTTGCGAAATTTCCGAAAATTCCGAAAATTTACAAGCTCAAGACCTCACAGTATTTAAAAATTTTCTAAAACTTCTCAATTTTTACAAATATTGCAAACTTCAAAATTCTAACGTGTGTAGATAACTTAAAAATTCCCAATATCTTTAACACTTCGATAAATCTGAAATTTTCGAAACTCGAAAGATATGTATGAATTCAAATTCTTATTGAAAATTATAAAAAACTTTAAAATGTTAGAACTTTTCAACATTGGGAAACTTTCGAAATTTTCCAAATTTTTGGGATATCTACGCAAAAATTTTGAATTTTTATAAAATTAGGAATAATTTGACTAGTAACCACAAATTTCGAGAAAAGTTCAGACTGTAGTAAAGATTTGAAAATCTATAAATTTTGCGAATATTGCAAATTTGTAGTCTCTTGTATTTTTAAAAAATGATCCATTTTTTGAATATTCGTATTCTTCAAATGTGTACAGTTTCTGATATTCGCAAAACTTAAAAATTTATGGAATTTCGAAACATTCGGTTAACTGATGAAAATTTTAAAAATGCTTTGTGTATTCAATCCTTGTCAATTTTGCATATTTCCAAAAATAGCAAAGGAAAAATCATCTTAAAATTCTATTGAAAATCTATGGTTTTTTATTATTACAGTGACTTATTTGGGACAGTATATAAATCTGTAAAATCTATATAACATTCTGAATTCCTTACTTAATTGTCATTTTTCATAAACAAGTTGCCTTTTTTTTCATAAAACTCTTATAAACATTTCAAATCTTCATGAAATTCTAGAATTTCCACAAGGAACCCCATAAAAAACAGAAATTTATGGAAACTTGAACTTCACAGTTACAATAATTTTCTAAACATTATAGAAATTCATAAATTTCATACCAAAAATGATTCCCACGCATACAAAATTCGGAAACCTTATAAAAATTCCCGGCATTTTGACAAAAATTGCATAGAACCTTTTAAAAACCTGATTTACCAGGGATCTTTCCCTACGTGACTATAATCGAGAAAAAATAGGTCACGCAATTATCGAATGAAATGTCAGGATTGAAATTCGCGGCGTAATCGAAAGAAAACGAGGTCGGCTCTAAATATCCATACTTAATAAAATATTTGATGGTGGGCTTCGCGGTGCGGAAGAAAAGCCGGAAGAAAAGAATTCCCCGTGGAAGGGCTATAAAGCGCACTTTGGATTATTAACCGCGCGCGTACATAAAGAAGAAAGAAAGAGAGCAAGTTCCCTCGAAAATGTATTATAATCCGCGGAATTATGAAAAAGGTGGAAGCTCCGTAAATCACGGAAAGTGGGAATCGCGAGGCTTTTACTGCGCATTCTTCAGGCCCTTACTCGCAAATATCTAATGATACACTTTTTTCGAGTGCGTTAGAAGGGTTTTATCTACTTATTTCCAGGACTTAATTGAACTAAATTTGTTTTCCATATTTAATTCTCATAAATAGTTCTTTTAAAAAACATAGAAAAAGAATATAAAATTTGTTTAAAATAATGTATGCCAGGGGTAAATTCAGGTATAGGGGGGGGAGGGACTGACGAAATCTTAAAAAATAATATATTTCGCAACATATTACATACCTAAGGAGAAAAAAATTATATTATCAAAACGTACCAATTGAGAGTAAAAAGGCATTTTTAAAATAAAAACTTCCAGCTCAGATTAAATAAAAAAATTACAATAAAATTCCAAATCGAACAAAAACAATAAATCGTTGAAAATTGCTGATGCAGAGCCCGCACTTTGTCAAATGACAATTCAAATATCAAAACGTCTCGGGTTTGAATCTCAGCGTCGCGATCGTGAGAAATATCGAGGTGCACGCAGAACTTTTGTTCTCGTCGCGGTGAAAGTTGCCGTTTGACAAATAATCCATTCCACTTTTGGCGATTTAATGAGACGATGCGATCGCGAAAAATAATGAATCAAGGTACCCGGGTCTTTTTATTGTGCAAATATCAGTACCGAGTAGACATTTTTGCGCGCTCCGAGCCTTTGATAAGTCTCGCTTGAAAAATATATCGTTAACGTTGGCGCACGCAAGATAAAGGGAAAATAAAAACCTGGAATTCCTCGAAGCTGCGCCGGGTAAATTATTATCTGCGCACACGCGCAAAAATGAACGCGGGCCAAATAGTCAATATCGTTTCGTCAATTAATATTTAAATTCTCAAATGTTCGTATGTTTATTAATTTCACCGACAACATTGACCATTTCTCTATTGAATATCGATATAACATCGATACAATTTATCGATGTTATTCAACACCGATGTCACCGATCACTCATCCGATTCATACATACACCAGTACTGCCCAATGTTTTCGAAACGGATAGTACGTTTTAGCCAAAAATGGTGAAATTCCCATTTTTCGGCAAAAATCAGTATCCCAACATCAGTATTATCAATAATTTCACTAATCATGTTATCAAAAGTTCATTTTCACTGTCAAAAACTCAAAGAATCACCCACAGTCTACATGTGCTCTTCCATGGCAGCGTTTGAGCGTCGGGCGTTTTGGCAGAAACGCCGTCATATTGGCGGCATTGGCGGGAGACATTTGAATGGTCTAAAATTGTGCGCGGAAAACGAAAACGCGAATTTCCGTGTTGAAAACCGGGAAAAATTCAAAAAATGAAATGTGAACATGAATTTAAATGAATATTTATACAAATGTTCATGAATATTCATGAATGTATACATCAGCACATTCAACTTTTAAAATCTACGCGGGTTTTCAACACGGATATTCGCGTTTTCGTTTTCTGCGCACAATTTCGCGCCGAAGCCCATACTCTTCGGGTTCCGGTGCCGAAACGCCTAAACGCTGCCATGGAAGAGCACCTTCAAAAACTCGTCCCCTCACTCCCCTCTCGTCGGCCGTTACAGGTACCCTCCGTCAACCGCCAAAAAAAAACGCGCGATCAGTATCAGTATCCCAACATCAGTATTATGAATAATTTCACTAATCATATCGTCAAAGCTTCATTTGCACGATTTGCACTGTTCAAAACTCAAAGACTCACCAGCAACCCCCAAAAGTCGTCCCCTCACATCCCTCTCGTCGACCGTTACAGGTACCCTCCGCCAACCGCCAAAAAAAACGCGCGAAAAGAACTCTGAGAACTCACCCACAATAATCCCGCGAAGCCGCAATTTACAGCGTTCAATGAAGAATATCAATATCAGCAATATTGTGGTTGAATGTCCTTTAACGAACCCCTTTTAATTTGGCTCAGTGCGGGAAGAAAAAAAAAGCGCGCGGTTTATACTGGTCCGAATGGGGAGAGAGACGCCGACGAAGAGAAAGGCGCGAAAGTGGGGGAGCGAAGCGCGCTCCAACGGTCAACCGTCAGCCAACCAGCGCTCGCCTTTCCGCGTCTAACGTTTTCTCCTCAGTTCGTCCGCGACCGCGAACCAACGCGAACCGTTGACGTTGTGTTCCGTGCTCTTCCGTGGAGTGTGTTGAAGTGCGTAAAAC
>JAPYZK010003947.1:0-11132 GCA_030522785.1 Platygaster equestris
TTGAAAACTTGAAAATTGTTGAAAATTCTGAGATCTTTGAAATTCCCAAGATTTAGATAATATATTAAGGATAATGAAAGTTATTGTAATTACCGAAATTTCTAGAATCGCTAAAATTTTCAAAAGGTCTGAATCTATATATGTTCCAAATTTTGACATAGTCATAAACTCATCTCAATTTTAAAAAATTTTTCAGTTATTCATAATATTTGGAATCCTTGAAGATTGCATTGCTTTTGGAGTTCCAAAAGTTTTAAGACATTTCTGGAGATAGTGGAACCGTAGGGTGCCCAATTTTTGCAGGAGATCGTAACGAACAAAGTCGTTGAATATACCTAACAGGAAACAATCATCACATACACGAACTTGACATCAGCGATGTTACACTATCCATGAATGATTTACAATTACTTTTACTCATTTTCATTCGTAAATTAATAAATGATGGATTCAAAATTGTTTTTTTCAATGATCAAAGGTAACAATCTTCTTAACGCTCATGATTTGGCGATTTATCGATTTTCCAGATGCGCTCACGCCGGGCGCGACGAGACGAAGCTCCGCGCGCTCGGCGACAAAAAAACTGTTTTCGACAAAACAAATGCAGTGCAGTGAAAATTTCTTTTTGCATGTACTTCTATATCGTTTTAGGCACACGTTAAGCTAAAAATCAATTCACTATCGCGTAAAGAACACATGGAAATCGCTAATTGTTTATTGAAAAGTTTATAAACAATACAAAAAATTAAAAATTGTTCATTCTAAATATTATTGTCGAAATCGGTAACCATGTAACTACATTACTGCAAATTTTCATTCAATTCTATTGAATTCTCTTCACTTTATTAATTTTTAAATTAAAAATGTCATCGTTGTTAACCCTCTCTAGAAACATAGTCAAATTCAAAATTTCAGAAAACCCTTTGAGGATGTGTTTTTAGTAAGCAAATAGTGTCGATTACTGTATAAAGAATTTTATTCCATGACCAAGTGGAAATTGGGGTGCCCACTTCACGAATTTCAGCTCAATAGATTGTGAATTTTCAAATAAAAAGGAGACGATTCCACCAGAGGAAAAAAATGACTTACAGTCGAAATTAAAAACTGTCGGAAAATTGATACGTGCACATTTTTTTAAATTTCGCCCAACATTTCAACGCTCGAGCATTTTTTCAGATCATTCATGAAAATCCATAACTTTTCGAAATTTACCATGTGCAAGGGAGTAGTGTCAAAAATCCCCAAAAAAGCTCAAGTCCTTTCTGGACGACCCCTTTCACAGAAACCATCGACTATTTCACAAAAAGTATCAACTACAATCCGCGAATTCGAGGAGACCCTTTTTCCCTCGTGAATAAATCCCTCGGGAACAGCGCAATACATCGAAACATGTTACGATCGTAACGACGTTTCAGCAAACGCAAACATCCTAGTTAAGCGTGGGAGACTCTGATGCGCTCTAAATGCTAACGGCGTAGTTCGAATATATTTCTATCGCGAGTTTAGTGTGGAGTATAGCTTCGCTTAACCCTCTCTTAGCTGGGAAAGAAGAATCTAAGCGTTCTAAACTTAAATCCCAAAGAAGAATCTCCGTCATTTGCATAATATAAGCGGGCCGGGCCGAGGATTCCGGCGGTTCGGCAGAATATCGCAGAGGGCTTTTTCTCTCCTCCGAGACTTCTCCCGGTCTTTCCTCGGGGACAAAAATCTACGGCTCAATAAAGAGCACCGGAAATGCGACGGGAAACGAAGTTACGCGGGGCGTGATTACGATTTCATCGCCGGGCCGGTCCCCTGTTTTTCGCGCGCCAGATAAATGCACATGACGAATTCACGAATTTCGCGGTTTCCGTAGCTGTATCGGATTCCGAGGAGCTGCAGGAAACACGTTAGTCGAGCGTGTGTACGCTCCCGCTCAACCAGAAATCCCAGTTGCCAACTGTGATATCTTGTTACTGAACTTGCCAAGCCTCGCTGGGATTTAGTCTCGTATTCTTGCCATGTACATTTCCGCGATGTGTGCTGGTTAATTGTTTGATAAAACGACTCCTTAAATAATGCCTCGTGCTTAATTCAATTAACGCGTGCATACGCGCGGCGTGTGCGCCCCGGGCGAAAGTTTTCCTCGTGAATTCCGGATCGAGTGGTTCTGATGCACTGCTATGAATCGAGGATTCGTCAGGTTCGAGTCGTTTGAGTTCTGCTGAAAATGGAGTTTCCGAAATTTTGGAAAACCCATTTTTGTAAATTACAACTTTTTCGGAAGTTTTAATAGGAAATTATGACGAATGTTAACTTCACTGAATCCATTTCCACGCAAAATATAGAAAAAATTTGACTGGCACATCAAATTCCACGGAATTAAAATACTCCGAGTTTCTGTAAAATGTACCGCTCGTCAGTGAAACGCGGTACTCATACAGAAATCGATGTAACGAAGGATAGAAGGATAATGCCATGATATTCCAACAGTTGTGGCAATGAGCGCGACAATGGAACATTCCCCAAAAGCAGAAAAATAGGACACGTTGAAGCAAACATGCTGTATATCAAGTGACGTTTAATTTTGCCATCAGCTTTCAACGGCTTTGAATTAATTCCAGAATGTGAGCTTTGTATTGCTGCCGCAGATATTAAGTTTCACATCCAAGTCACAATTGTTGGAGCCAAAATGAAAGTATTATATTTCATTCCCAAACGAGCCGCGTTTTCATTATCACATGTCATGGATTATATCTTTTTTGGGGTCTCAGTTTCACCGGTTTCAAAAGGGAATCGTGTACATGAGCGGCGACCACGTTACAGAGATTGATCTGGCTTTGAAAATAGTATCAGGCTCGCTCGTGAATCGATACGATATAATGTCTGTTGATTCTTTTGAAGCTTGTTTTTTGAGCATTTTGGGGGAGAAAATATATTGTTGTCTTTAACAGTGCGATTCTATTAAGAATTATGAAAGAATATTACGGTTGTTGTTAACATGGAAAACCTGAAAAATCTGGCATTTTCAGGAAAAATAAAATCCCCTGAAAAAAACATCTCTGAATTGTCAGAAAGTTTTTGATTCGACTCCGAGCAAATGTTTGAATTCTTCAAAAACTTACTGAATTACAATTTATATTCGGTAATTTGAGACATTTTAGTTTTTAAAAATTTAAATCGAAATTAAAAGTAAAAAACATTTTAAAGTTTGGAAGTTGTAAAGTTTCTGAATTTTTGAAGTTTCAGAACTATTGAAATTTCGGAAATTTCATGAGTTCTGGAATTTTGAAAAATGATGATGTTTCGAAGTTTCAGAATTTCAAGAATTCTAACAATTTTAAGAAAGTCGATAAATTTCAAAAGTTTGAAAATGTTCAAGAATTTTGAAATTTCAAAGCCTAGAAGTTAAGAAAATTTCGAAGTTCCTATAATTTCAGTTTTCACTCATTTTTATCTGGTGTTGTAAAGTTTCAGGATTTTTTAATTTTCGAAATTTTTGAAGATTCGGACGTTTTAGAAGTTTTGGAGTATTGAAGAATTATAAAATCCTGAAGTTTCAGAAGTTTCGAAAATTGCGGCAGTTTTAATAGTCTCAGAATTCTAAAGTTCTGAGAATTTTGAGAAATTTCGCAGTTACGAAGAAATGTGAACTCCAAAAGCTTCTAATTTGAAGAATCTTTAAAGTTCCGAAGTTTTGAAGCTTAGTAGTTTCGAAATTTATGAAGCTCAAAGATTGTGAAATTACGAATTTGCATAAATTCCACACTTTCGAAATATAGTGAAGTGAAGTTTTAAAGTTGTGAACTTTTGGGATTCTGAAGTTCCCGGGGAATCCTAAAAAATTTGGAAGTTTTTCACAATTGTAAAGTCCAAAAGTTGTTTAGTTTCGTAATATCAATAGTTCTGGAAAGTTCTAAAGTTCTGAAGTTTCAAAATACTTCGAAGCTTCGCAGCTTAAGAGTTTAAAAAATTTCGAAATTTTGAAGAATCATGTGTTATGTAATTCGTATTGTAGCAAACCAATTCATTCATAATGAATAAAAAATATTTGTGTATAACAACAAAAAAGACATCGTTGTTATAAATAACCCATAAATTTCGCACAACTTTACAATAAAATAAGAGCGATCACCCAGAATATACACGATCAATTATTCTGATAATAAAATATTCTACAACTCAGCCTTTTTTCAAAACTCACGGTCCCACAATATCATAATGAACCTCAAAGGAATACATGGTATTTTCCGAATATTTTATCCAATAATCGTACGATAAAATTACTGTATGCCCCAACTGATCCACATCAATGATGAATCTTCAATGTGAAGATTTTGGAAAGATTATACACATGTTCTCAAGTCGATTCAGAGGGGCTAGTAATACTTGTTAGAAACAGTACAGAGTATTGGAGTTTCCTATTATATTCGCTCGGGACGCGTTCTACTCAGAGCACAATGTTGCAAAGCAATCATAGTCCCTCAACGTAGAGCAGAATTGACGCGAGCAAAGAACGCGTTAGATGTTTCCCGAAGCGATTTTGGCATAAAGGTTTATGGTACATTGCAACGAAAAGTGAGGTCTACCCGTTCTTGTCCCCCCAGCGACTAAGAGCTGCACTCGACGTTTTTAATTTCGTATTCAAAGCTTAATTGCGTTTTATTCGTCAGTTCCCGCTCCTTTCCTTTTTACGAATCAGTTTCATGTCTCGAGTTTCCTTTCTAATTCCCTGGCCAGTTTTACAGTAGCAAGATTTTTCACTTCCAAAAAGTTCTGTTACTCATTCTCATTAATTTGACTGACATCATATGTTCACATTGACAAAATGAATGGATATTAGAAATGCTGAGTGGTTTCAGGAGTGGTATGTTCAGAAAGAAAGACTTGAGGTCAACAAAAATCTCATTGAGTAAATTCGATGTGAATTAACAAATTTCAGAAACGTAGCTTTCCAGATTTTCGGATTCCTTAATTGTGTGAAATTAACGTAATTTTGAATTGTTGAAATTGGAACGTTGAAATTTTTTCAATTTCTTAAAACAAAATGAACAATCCCCGAATTTCAAATTTTCAGATCGATAAATTTCAGAAATCTGAGACACTGAAAATCCCGAAAATGTGTAAAAACTAAAGATCCGGAAAATCCAAATTCTGGAACTGAAAAACGTCAAAAACTCCGAAAACTACAATTTCCAATAAAAAAAAATTCACATCTCGGAGACCTTTGCAAGTTCAACAACTAATGAATACATATCTGGAACTTGACTGATTCTGAGTAAAAATTCTCAAAGTCTAAAAAAATCGGTCTCAAAAATCATAATTCGGGTATTCGAAACTAAAAATCAGTAAATTCAGAAATGACTCGAATTAAGCGAGGTAAAAATCCGACGCAAAAATGAAACCTTCCAAGAATAATGCACAACTCGTGTTCGGAAAATTCAATTTTCAAAACGTACAGAATATATAAAATAAGTCAATTTCACGCGATATTCATTTTGCCCACTCGGGAAAAGATGCTATTTTTTCTAGTAAAGTGTCAAGGGAGAACAATACAGCCACACGAAAAATTCCATTATCCCCATCCATCTCACTAGCGAGTAAAATGCGGTTTTCCAAAACAGAATCGTCAATCCAGAATCAGTAAAGATTCCATTGTTTTCGATTTACAGTGTATGTGGGGTATTCTCGGCGGCAGAACACGAACACGAACAATATGAATGAGGGAGATGTGTAAGTAAAGAAATACCAGAAGGGACGGGTATTGTGTACGAAGTCGCTGGAGGGCGGTGCGCTCTTCAGAAGCGAAGGATGCTTGAATGGAAATAGATGGGGGCAGTATAATCAAGATGGTAATGCGGCTGAAGTGCTCTACGTGATTTCTCAGTTATAAGATCTGCTTATGTTAATATCTGTCTTGGGCCTCTCCACTTCCGGTACCAAGGCAATTTAGGAGCGAGACCGCCTTCTTTCTCATGCTCGACGCTGAACCTCAACGCCTTCTTCGGGAAAAGTATTTCGATCTCATGAGATCCAAGGTAGATCTCATGAAAAAGTGATTCCATCAATACATCGAAATTACAACACCTGATCAGATTTTCTGACATTCAATCAAACCTAGTGCTTTTTTCTGACATTATTATCCATTATTGTTATACCCTTAAGAAACACATCATCGTAAATACATCGCAGGTGAAGAAATCTGCGGATTTCTTTATCGGGCGGAAATAGCGAGCAAATGTTTGGCTCTGGAAACGAAAAGCACGAATTTCGACGAAGATATTTGCAACACGTAGGAGATAAAACATTAGGGGAACGAGGATCGCTTGATACTGCTCGCTGAGTATTGGTAATGCGCCACTGAGGAATATTCATGTACGAGCATTTGACAATCCAACGTGAAATTTAAGACTTGCAAAGGTCGCCATTCTTTTCCTTAGAGATTCTCGCGATTCCTTAACATCTCGTTGCGGAGCCAGCGCACGTACTCTTATCTCACGCGTTCTTTCTCGAGCGTGACAGATCGTCAGGATGAAAATCTCGCGTTTGCTCGAGCAGAAATTTAACGACAGGGAATGACTTTATTTACGTGAGGAAAACATCGCCCTGCTCGGAAATAAAAGTTTACGGGAAGTTGTGCTTCGATAAAAAAACGTAATTATATAGATGGTTTTAACTCATTTGGAAATGTGTTGAAATGATGAATGGGAGCGTTGGAAAATGTTCAGAGAATTTTGAGGACGTGCGAAGATGTTGGAAATTCAATTTCTTTTTTGTGAGTTGTAGGATAATGACAGTCATGGATTAAAATTTTTGTATATTTTGAAAAGAAACTGGATAATTCGAGAGCAGTTCATGAAGGATGAAAGTATTTAAAATTATCACGAATCGAAAATAATTCTGACTAATGCACCATTATTGAATTCTAAAATTCGATTGTGTGTGATTTTGGATAATTTCAGCTATTAAGGAGACTTTTTTAGAGTTCTGATGATTCATAAAACATTTAGAATATTTTTTGAAACATGTAAAAATTTTTCAAAAACACTTGGAATTTGTTTCAGTGGCGTTTTTATACTAATCGATTCATTTTCGTACTCACGCAAATCGTACAAAATGAAAATTATGGTCGATATTCTCGAAGAATTTTTCAGCATTCTGGAAGATTGCCAATTTTGTGAAATTATTGTCAATTGTCATTCAAAATTACAATAAATCTTGTACATTTCAACGAATTCATCAAAGTATCGAGATACTTACAAAAACTAGAAATTTCTTGAAACTTCTAGAAATTCAACGCAAATTCAAAATTCAGCAGAGTATCGCTAAAATTTCGAAACAGTTTTCATCCATCTCTTAACATTTTAAGAGATCGAGGGAAATGTCAAAGTTTTTTTCAACTTCTGAGTTCATGTATTTTTATACGCATTACTTGCACTTCACAGCAAAAACCAGTAAAACCTTCAAAAAACAGTCGGAAGTTAAAAAATTTCGGTACTGCAAATTTTGAAAAACTCACTCAAACTCTGAAAAAACATAGTAAATTACAACCAACTCTTCAGAGACTTATAAAGTCCCCTAAGAGTTATCTTTATTCCCGTTAACTCCGAAAAGTCCCTAAAAGTTTCCTTCAAAAGAAGTTCTCAAAATTTTCGATCATTATTCAAAATGTTCCGAATTTCTCAAACATGTCACAAATACCCAAGTCCCACAAAATCATAGACTATCCCAACAAAACCGTCACTAAAAATTCTCGAAGTCCATAAAAAATGTAAAAATATGTTCCTAAATTCGATCAGGTTTTTTTTCCAAGTCTTGACAGTGGAACAATAAAAAACCGAGTGATTCCTAATTAATATCACTCAATTTATCAGTCGTTTCACAGGCTTGTGGAAGAAGAAGTCGAAAATAAATGCTTATAAATCGAACTCTGGAGGCGACACGAGCATTAGTGGCCCTTTTCCCTTTTTATTATGATTTTGCTCACGGCAGATTCCTCTTTTCATTTTCTTCCCGCTTTTCTCTTCATTTTCGTTCCTCCGAGGAACTTGGTCCCACAAGGACTATTTTTAAACCAGGTCGTTATCGCTATTAAAGCCGAGGGCGTTTCGTTTCTCATAACTCTAGGATTTTCACGCGGCGAGTCAGTTGCTTGGCTTTGCAAAGCTCAGAGAAATTTGCTTTGAACTTTATTCCTCAAGGCAAAAAGTGCTTTTGATAGAGTGATAAAACCTATAATCAAGAGCTTATTTGCGATTGATATTCATCGCCTATATCGAACGAACATTAATCGCAATTCTTACTTGATGAAAGAGAAATATCAAAATCAAACACAACGCAAAAAACAATTTACTCATTCTCACTTAAATTAAGTGAGTGTAAAAAAGTGTTGGTTTGTTTAAATAACTCACCTTTGGGCGTTTGGACAAGTTCGCATTACGTCCTTTGTACCACGTAATTATAGCAGGTGGTCTGGAGCCTGCCGTTTCACATTCAATGCTGTACGATCTACCGGCTTCCAAGGACTCGTTCAAGCCTCGACCATCATTTCTCCTTATGCCGACCGTTAAAGGTTTAACTGCGAACAATTGTAAAAATGAATATTATTCTACTGGAGAATTGCGTCATGAATAACAGGAAAATGTGCAAATTCAGAGTAACTTCAGATTGAGTCAGTATCGAGACAGAATTTTTATAATGATAATGACTGAGATTTTTTCGCGTTAATGCCTGAGATTTGACGAGTACTGATATGGAATTTTGTCAGTGGAAACATCGTCATGGAAAATGTTTCAGAAATGACGGATATAATTAATTGAACAAGATCAATAAGTGGTAATAGTTAATGATTGACCAGACACAAGAAATAAAAATATGACTGAACTTGGATTGAGTGATTGTTAAGACTGAATATTTATACTGTTAATGATTGAGATTTGACAAGTATTGGTGTTAAATTTTTCCAGCAGAAAAATCATCATCGTAAATGTTTTATAAATGATGGATATGATGGAACGAGATAAATAAGTGGTTATTATAAATGATTGGTCAGATATATGAAAATGATTATGACTGTACTTGGATTGAGTCATAATTAAGACCGAATTTTTTTAGTTTTAATGATTCAGATTTTTTTGCGTTAATGACTCAGATTTGACAAGTACTGATATTAAATCTTATCAGCAGAAAAATTGTCATGGAACATATTTTAGAAATTATAAATATAATTGAACAAGATGAAAAAAAGGTGACAGTAAATGATTGGCGATACATAGGAAAAAAGCATTACTGTATTTGGATCGGGTCATTATTGAGACCGAATTTTTATAGCGTTTGACTAATTGCAAGATTTGTATGTGTCAGTGACTGAAATTTGACGAGAATTGATATCAAGTCTTTTCAGTGAAAAAATCTTTAATGATAGATATAATTGAACTAGATGAATAAGTGGTTATGGTAAATGATTTGTCAGACATAAGAGAAAAGTATCACTCTACTTGAAATACTCCGTTTTCGGGTTATTTCTCATATTTTCCCGATGATATCCTATTCTATATTTGAGACATAAGTCTACAATTTTTTTCCAATATTATGACGTTGCAGAAACGTAGAAAAAAAAACAAGAGGAACTGTCACAATTTCCAATCGAACGCAATATTTCTCGCTCTCTCCAAGTTGTGCACCAAATCAACATCCTCCCGAACAGACAATTAGTGCACAAACTTGACTCATTGAACACAGGAAATCAGGTAAACGTGATAATTTCCATAATGAAGCTAACTTCGTTTCGCGGTTCCGTTCGATTTATTACTGTTATGTCGCCCGATTATGTGAGCTCGGAATTAATCGAATCATCGATTCCACGTAAAATCACAATCAGCGAATCAGCTTTGTTAAAGGCAGATTTCCATACACGAGTGATTGCGTTCCTCACACGTTCCCCTGATGTCAAACATGTTATCGATTTCCACTTGTCACATTGATTCACATGAGAATAGTATCCTGAACAATTTCATTTTCAAAATCCTAAGCTAATCTACGGAACAGCTCATTTCCGGGCGATACACGATTTATCCGAAAGAAAAACGAGCGAGTACCGAATGGCGGAAAAATGCGCATCGTGAAAATATTCGCGTGTTCGCGCAACTTCGCGGGCCATTTGCCGCAACCACGATGCCCATTTCATTGGCGCTTTAGTCGCGCGAATATATCGACTAAATGATCGTGACAAATGTATCCACGGATTTTATGACAGTTTATGTGGGTAATACGTGTGCGGGCGCATTAAAGATATATCATATTCGCCACGTGTCGCGGTACATCCGCCGGCCCGGAATATTCGCGTGTGCGCTGATGCGTGGACGGCCGACGCCCGCTGACGGCCGGAAGGGAGTGTCGCCCCCCCGCAATATGTTTATTCAATGCACTTTATGCGCTTCGATATTGTTTTCAATTTCGCGCGAGGCGGTGACGATCCTCCTGACGGCGCCCGTTAGCGCGATAAATCCGGCTTCTCAATTGGCAAATACCGATACCAGCGAGCTCGCTCGACCGTGAAATAT
Organism: Platygaster equestris; assembly: GCA_030522785.1. Lineage (NCBI taxonomy): Eukaryota > Metazoa > Arthropoda > Insecta > Hymenoptera > Platygastridae > Platygaster > Platygaster equestris. Next base: position 10,542 of record JAPYZK010003947.1, read on the forward strand.
GGAAACTACGACTCATATTGACGTTTGCTCGGAAAAAAATCAGGCTCCTCTTTCGGATATCAACGAGAATCCGAATTTTCCGCGTTTACCATATTGTGATAGGTGGTGGGCTTCATTCTGTCAGCACACTGAGTTCGGAGCGAATCGTCTTTTTTTTTTTAACTTTTGCATATTTGAAGTATTTTTATTACGTGGGTAGTTTTGAGAATGAAGATTCTGAGATGCTGAGGAATTTTTGAGATTCTGAGAAATAATAGAAAAATTTCAAAAGGTTTTTCAAGTTCTAACGAGATTTTTTTGGTAAACTTATGAAAATTTCGGTACATTGTGACTACAGTTAGGGGCCGTTCACATATTACGTAACGCGCTTGGGGGGATGGGGGGGGGATGAGCCGATTCGTTACGAAGTGTTACATGGGGGGTGGAGGGGTCATCAACGGCATTACGTAACGTTATCTTTATTTGAAAAATAAACGAAATTTTACAGCGCTTTGTATCAAGTTTGAGTTGGCAATGAGTTCCGTAGAGAACCAGTCTAATTTATCTTTTTGGTAGCACTGCTTCCGCAGTGTAAACATGAGAATAAATTAT
>JAPYZK010003948.1:0-11507 GCA_030522785.1 Platygaster equestris
AAAAATGTTGAGAATCTGTAGGAGTTGATAAGAATTCATTAGAAACTATGACAATTGATGGGAAATGTTGAAAATCTGTGAGGATTGATGGCAAATGATATCAAATTTTGGGGATTTGTGGTAATTGATGAGAATTCATGGGAAATAATGAAAATGAATGAGAACTTATGAGAAATGATAGGAAGTGTTTGGAAATCATGAAAATTGATAAGAATTCATGGGAAATTGTGAAAATTGATGGTAATTTTGGAAATCTATGGGGAATAATGGATATCAATGGGAATTCATGGGAAATGATATGAAATGTTGGAGTTTATGAATTACAAGATTTTGAATAATTATGGCTGATGATCTAATTTACCTGTCGGGAGCAAGGAACTTGATGATTCTTCACACTTTCAACGTTTCAAGAATTTCAACGTTTTTAACATATTACGAGATTTTCAACTATTCTGATAAATTTCGAAGTTCAGAAGATTCTGGAAATTTTCAAACTTTTTGGAATTTTTGAAATATTCAGAATTCTAAAGATTCCGCCAATTTAAGATACATGTAAAAGTTTCAAACATTTTGAAAATTTACAATACTTGCACAATATTTGAAATTACGGTAAATTCACAAAATCTTCACATTTCGAGAAACTTGATAATTTGGAATACTTCAAGGTTCTCAATAATGTAAAGAATTCCGTCAATTTTTAGTACCTTGACGATTCCTGAAATACCTGAAATTCTAGAAAATTCAGTAATTCAAAAAAGTTTCGAAAATCTTGAGAATATGGCAGTTCTTATGATTCTCGAAATATGAAAAATTGTACGAATTTTAAAAATTCCAAGAAACTTACGTTTAGTTGAAGTATTTTTAACATATTTTGAGATTTTCGACTATTTTGATGAATTTCAAAGTTCAAAGGATTTTGAGAATTTCGAAACTTTTTGGAATTTTCATAATTCTTGAAATTACGTAAATTTTACGAATTCTTCTCATTTCGAGAAACTCAATAATTTGGAACATTCCAGGATTTTTGACAATGTAAAGAATTTCCAATCTTTTAAGTATTCTGACAATTTCTGAAATTCATAGAAGTTCTGAAAATCTTGAGAATTAAGGCAGTTTTCATAATTTCCAAAGTTCGAACATTTTTACGAATTTTCGAAATTCCGAGAATCTTCTGTTCAGTTGTAACATTTTTGACATGTTACAAGATTTTTAAATATTCTGGTAAATTTTAAAGTTTAGAGGATTTTGGGAATTTTCAAACTTTTCGGAATTTCGACGATTTCGCAGATTCAAGATTTTTGTAGAAGTTTCAAATATTCTGAATATTTGAAATACTTTCACAATGTTTCGAATGACGAAAATTTCACGAATTTTTCACATTTCGAGAAACTTGATAATTTGGAATATTTCAAGATTTTCAGTAATGTATAGAATTTTGTAATTTTTCAGTATTTTGACATTTTCTAAATATCTTCAAATTCGAAAAAATTCAGAGATTTAAAAAAGTTTTGAGAATTTTAAGAATTATGGCAGTTCTCATAATTCTGGGAATATGGAAAATTTTACGAATTTCTAAAATTCCAAGAAACTCACGTTCAGTTGTAAAATTTTCAACATATTGCGAGATTTTCGACTATTTCGATAGATTTCAAAGTTCAGAGAATTGCAAGAAATTTTAAACTTTTTGGAATTTTCATAATTATTGAAATTACGTTAATATAACGACTTCTTCTCATTTCGAAAAACTTGATAATTCAGAACATTTCAAGATTTTCAATAATGTAGAGAATTCCAGAATAATTTAGTAATATACAATTTTGAAAATTTCCAGGATTAGAAATTATCAAGTTTCAACATTTTTACAGTCCAGAAAATTTTGCGAGTTTTGAAGAGCTTCAAATATTTCTAAATTTTTGGGTGTAAAAAATTTCGGAATTTATTAAATTTTAGGATTTGTGAATTTATAAGTTCCAGAACTTTCAACATTTCTGGAATTTCGAAATTTTGGATAATCATGAAGTTTTAAAGTCCTGAAGATTTCGGAAGTTTTGGAAGTTTCCAAAATGTCGGAATTCAGAATTTTTTGAGAATGTTCGGAAAATTCGAAATTTGAGTATTTCCAGAATTCAAAATTGTGAAGTTTCAACATTTTTACAGTTCAGAAAATTTTGCGAGTTTCAAAGAGTTTTGAATATTTTGAAGTTTTGAAGCCTAGAAATTTCGGAATTGTGAAAATTTTACGATTTTGAATTTCATAAGTTTTGAAATTTTCGAAATTATCGAAATTTTAAGATTTCGAATGATTCTAAAATTGTTAAGACTTGAAGATTTCGGAAATTTTCGAAGTTGTAAAAATGGCGGATTTTCAAATTCTTCAAGAATGTTTGAAAACTTCGAAATTTTAGAATTTTTGGGATTGGAAATCATTGAGTTTTGATGTTTTTGCAGTTCAAAAAATTTCGTGAGTTTTGAAGAGCTTCAAGTATTTTGAAATTTTGAAGCCTCGAAATTTTGGAATTTATACAGTTTTAGGATTCTTTCATTTATGTGTTTCGGAATTTTGAAATTTTGAATGATTAGAATGTTTTTAAGTCTTGGAAATTTCGGAAATTTCTGAAGTTTTCGAAATGTCGGAATTAAAAATGTTATGAGAATGTTCGAAAAATTCGAAATTTGAGTATTTCCAGAATTCAAAATTATGAAGTTTCAACATTTTTACAGTTCAGAAAATTTTGCAAGTTTCGAAGAGCTTTGAATATTTTGAAGTTTTGAAGCCTAGAAATGTCGGAATTTTGAAAATTTTACGATTTTGAAATTCATAAGTTTCGGAATTTTCGAAATTATCGAAATTTTAAAATTTCAAATTATTATGAAATTTTAAAGTCTTGAAGATTTCGGAAATTTTAGAAGTTGTAAAAATGTCGGATTTCCAAATTCTTTGAGAATGTTTGAAAACTTGGAAATTTTAGAATTTTCGGGATTTGAAATCATTAAGTTTTGACATTTTTACAGTTCAAAAAATTTTGCGAGTTTTGAAAAGCTTTGAGTATTTTGAAATTTTAAAGCCTCGAAATTTTAAAATTCAGACAATTTTAGGATTTTTTCATTTATATGTTTCGGAACTTTCATAATTTTCGGAATTTTGAATTTTGAATGATTAGAAGGTTCCGAAGTCTCAGAAATTCCGGAAATTTTGGAAGTTTTCGAAATGTTGGAATTCAAAGATTTTCAAGAATGTTCCAAAACTTCGTTATCTGAGAATTTGCATGATTATAAATTATTAAGTTTTGACATTCTTAAAGTTCATAAAATTTTGCGAGTTGTAAAGAACTTTTGATATTTAGACGTTTTGGGGCCTAGAAATTTCGGAATTTTAAATATTCTAGGATTTTCAAATTTCTCAGTTTTGGAACTGTTAAAATTGTTAGAATTTCAAAATTTTGAATAAATATGACATTTCAAGGTCTTCAAGATTTCGGAAATTTCAAAAGTTTATGAAATGTCAGAATTTTGATACGTTAATTTCAAATTTTGATACGATAATTCCAAAAATTCCATAAATTTCACATATTCAATGAAATTCCCCCCCCCCCCCCCCCCTCCTACCTCGCCCCGCACCAAAATTAACCGCGAAATCACCAACTAATAACTCACGTCCCCAACACCCTCACCAACCCCTAAATAACAGCACCATTTCCATCGATATTCACGCCCCACGAAATTTTTCCCCCGATAATTGAATAGATAAAATCGTCCAATAATCATACACGCGATGTGTTTTCAGCCATTAAACCACATAATAACCGAAGTACTCAAAAAGCTTTAGGAATCCACCTTTGTCCCCAATCGGAATGCAAATTTCTCGCGTCATTATCGTTTACATAAACGGGCCGAAAGTGTAGATGAAATGCGCAATTTATAATCTAGCGGATGCTTCAGATTTTTCGTTCGTTTGATCCCGCATAAACAAAGTTTCGATTCTCTTGTTTCGCGTTTCCGGGACTTTAGCCGCCTCGACGCAATTGTTTAGCTTGCTCCATCCAATTTTCATAATGGCGGGGATTAAAGTTAACGGAGATATCGAGCGAGCCGAAGTGTGCGCTATTTGATGGTAGACGTTAAAGTTTGGTTAACTAACGCTAATGCACTCGCGCAAAAGAGAATAAATGCAGGGATTTGGGGACCGAGTATTTATTCGCGCTCGGTGGTTGAGAATAATTATGGAATGAGTGGGATAGGGATTTTATAAATGTTTCGGGGAATAGTTTATTACACGTCGCGCTTAGGGGTGTCATAGCGCAAACAAAGAGCCCGAATTTTACGTGTCGTTGAAGGAATTGGAGGTGACTCCAAAACTGCAAGTCGATTACCCTCGTTGTCCCGGATGATGTGGGCCACCAACGATGTCGAAAAGTAGTTCAGAGCGGCAACGATGTTGTAAAGAAAGGGGGATTCATGGAGAGAGAAGGATTCAAGGGGCCTAGAATGGCGTCTCGAAAAAGGAAGTTGGATGTTGAAGGTCACGGGGGGGGCCTGGTAGAATGGCGCTCAAGAAGGATGTGGTAAGAGCCGGAGAGCAATGCGAATAATCGAGAAGTATTCAAAAATTCCACCAACTCTACACAGAGGTAGCGTCTGCATTGCTCAACCGAAGGATGAAGAAAGGTACAAAAGAACGTCCAAATGTACCTTCTCCACTACAAATGTCATGTGGGAAAACTTTTCCGTGCGCCATCTAGTGGCCGCTGGCAGAACCAACTGGCGCGCGCGGGAAATTCGAATGGGATAAAAACGCGGTTGGGCGCGTAACATTAGTTGTTGAGGGTTTTGAACGTTTTGTCAACGGTCGAATTGATTTTGGAGTCGAAATCAATGGCGGATCTAAGATTTAATCCTGGGGGGCGGGGAGGGGGGGGGGCGTTCGGTTTCTCGGCTTAAGTTTCAAAAGCGGATGATGATTATTTATTAGCATAATATGAGTAAGACTTCATTCACAGATTTAGACTTACTTTACCATTCAGAGTTACAGAGGTTTTGTCACGTCGAAATTGAAATTTTTTCATTTGACTTCAATTAATCAATTGATTAAATTTTATCTGATGCATAATGACGGAATTTTTGGATCATAATTCCAAAAATCATGTATTTTTGGAACTTTTGGAGTTTTGGACTTCCTCAAAGTTTGCATGAAAATTTTGCAGTTTCGAAGTTTAGAAGTCTAAAAATATGGAACAATATTTTGAGATTGAAAAGCTTTATAGAAACGTTTTGAGTTTATGATAAACTGCGAAACTTTTAGAAACAGAGTTTCCTTTTTTTCAAAGGGTGGAATTTTATAGTTCGATATCATTTATGTGTATATTTTCTCATTTTGGTATTTTAATTAATTTATCCCAGTTTTGCAAAATATCAACTTCTTGATTTTTCAATTTTTGTGTATTGTCATCATATTTGAAAATAGAAGAAGGTTTGAAAAATCACACTTCTGAATTCCAGAATTCGTACCTACAATCCAGAATTTCCGAAATTACGAGTTTTTCATTTTGGACTTTCAATTTCGGAAATTTTAAGATCCAGAGAATTCAAGTGATTTTATTTAGAAACATTCAGAAGATGTACACTTCAAAATAACTTGCTAAGAAAGAGAAATTTCGCTCTAGTTGGAGTTTGAATTTTGGAATGTAGATAATTTTGTATCCCGATCAGTCTCATATTTTGTTATGATATAACATTTGATATATAATTATAATCAATTCGCATTTTAAAAATTCCATGATGAAACATATTTCAAGTTGGGAAACTTTTTAATATGTTTTTAAAGATTAGAAAATTCGGTACAAATCAAGATGCGAACTCATATTGTATTTTTGACGATTCATATCCACGAAAATTGTAAATTTATATGTTTGAATCCTCGAATCGAAACATTCCAATATTGAACAAACTGAACATTTTTGAACTTTGTAACACTTTTATGAAAACAGTGGAATTTTTAATAATTTAAAATTCGTCATTTCGAGAATTCCGAATCTAAAGAGTTCCATTTTACATGTGAAATGTAAGAATTCCAATTTCGGAAATTTAAAGATTCAGGGAATTCAAGTGATTTTATTCGAAAAATTCAGAAGATGTGAACTTTAAAATAACCTGCTAAGGAAAAGAAATTTCGCTTCATTTGGAGTTTGAATTTCGAAATTAATAATATAATTTAGAATCTTGATGAATCTAATCTTCTGTTATGATATAACATTTGATATATAATTATAATCAATTCTAATTACAAAAATTTTAAGATACAACATATTTTGAGTTGGAAAATTTTTTAATATGATTTCGAAGATTAGAAAATTCGATAAAGATTGAGTTTCAAATTTATATCGTAATTTTGACAATTTATATCCTCGAAAATTCTAGATTTGAAAGTCTGAATCTTTAAATCCAAACATTACAAGATTGATCGAACTGAACATTCTGAAACTTTATAACACCTTATCAATTATTACAAATTCCCAACATTTCGTACCATTTTTCATCAATCCCCAGAGATTTCCAACATTTCCTATCATTTTCCATAAATTTATAACATTTTCTATTATTCTGCATAAGTTTCCATCCATTATCATCGTTTCCCATAAGTTCTTATTGATTACCACAAATTCCCAACGTTTTATATCATTTTCCATCAATCCCTATAGATTTCCAGCATTTTATATATAATGTCCTAATTTCTAAGCAATTCTTATCAATTCCTACAAATTCCCAACATTTTCCATTAATTTCTATCGAATTCTATCATTTCCCGTCAATTCTCATTGATTTCTATCATTTCCTGTCAATTCTCATTACTCTCTATCATTTTTCATTAATTTTCATCAATTCCCGCAGATTCCTATTATTTCTCATGAATTCCTATTAATTTCTATCATTTCCCATCAATTCCCATAGTTTACAACATTACCCTTTAATTTTTATAATTTTTCATCAATTCTCATCAATTCCCATAGATTCTCAACATTTTCTGTCATTTCCCATAAGTTCTCATTGATTTCTTTCATTTTTTGTACCAATTCCTATAGATTCCTGACATTTCTTATCGTTTCCCATACATTCCCATTGATTTCCATTTTTTCCCATTGATATTTATAGATTTTCAACATTTCTTATCGAATCCAATTATTTTCCTCAAATTATCATCAATTCCCATATGTTTCTTTTGTTCCCCATGAGTGCTCGTTGATTTTTATCGCTTCCCATGAATTCTGATTCATTTTTACCTATTTTCAACATTTCCTATCATTTCCCCTGAATTTCTATCGATTTTCATTATTTCCCATCAATTTCCATAGATTTCAAACATTTCTCATCTATTTTCGTAATTTCCCATAAATCATCGTCAATCCCCATGGATTTCCTATCATATCGCCTGTTGATTTTCATCTATTTTCCATGTATTCTCGTCAATTTCCACAGATTCCCAACATTCCCCATCATTTGCCATTTATTTTCATTGATTTCCATTATTTCTCATCAATTGGCATAGTTGATAAATTAATCGAATTTTCATTTCGAACTTAAAACTCTTCCACACCAATACCCCCCATGATTTATTTCCCCCTGACGTACTTAATTAGCTCTCGAAAGAGACGCAGCGAAAGAAAAAAAATTACTTGTCAATACCCGCAGGAAAAAGCCATCTATCAAAAAGCGCATTCAATCGGTCGTTGCGCCTTTCAGAGATTGATATATTTCCCATCCCTTTTTTCCGAAGTATGATTAAAAACGGCACACCAATGCACATCTGCGACACGCAATTCCATCCAATCAACACTGTGGCCACAAAAAATTTCATCGTTTTAGTGCCTCGCGGCGGTTTGTAATTTACAGCAGTAATGCCGCGTTTATTTATGCGATGGGTTCGAGAGCGCGCGATGAAAATTCGACATTTTTAATTTCCATCAGGTGCTTTGGCTTTTGTGTAACTATTTGAGAGAACGGAGATTACGAGTGCAGTGCATCATTTTGATTATGATGATTTTGAACATGAGTAGTGTGGAAAAAATAATGAAAATTAAACGTCCTGTATATAAAAAAATGCCCCCCCCCTCCCCCCCCTACGGCTTCCGGCGATTCATTAAGGTTGCCATCAGTTCCCAGAGATTACCATCAATTTCCAAAGATTTCCATTGATTCCCGTTATTTTCCATTGATTCCCATCATTTTCCATCAATTATCGTCGTCTTCCATCAATTCCTGTAGATTTTTATCATTTCCTATCGACTTTATCCATTCCCATGAATTTCAATCATTTTACATAAATTTTCATCGATTTTAATCAGTTCTCATACATTCCTGTGAATTTCTATCGATTCCCATTATTTTTCATCATTTCCCGTAGATTCCCAACATTTTTGAGTAATTCCGAGTATAAACTAACGATTTGTGTCATTTCCCATGAATTCCCACGAATTTCCAACGTTTCCCATCATTTCCCGTGAATTCTCGTGAATTCCCATAAACTCTCAATATTTCCTATCATTTCCCATGAATTTACATTGACTTCTATCACTTCCCATAGAGTTACAACATTTTCTATCAATTCCCATCATTTCCCATGAATTTCCATCGATTCCCACGATTTTCCATAGATTCTCAACATTTCTGAATAATTCCGAGTAATTCCTCTTGATGTATGTCATTTTCTGTAAACTCCCATAGATTTTCAATGTTTCCCATCATTTGCCATGAATGCTCATGAATTACCATGAATTCCTAACATTTTCTATCATTTCCTATGAATTTACATTGATTTCCATTATTTCCCATAGAGTTCCAACATTTCCTATAAATTTCCATTGTTTCCTATGAATTTTCATCGATTTTAATAATTTCTCATGGATTTCCAACATTTTCCATCAATTCTCATAATTTTTCATTATTTCTCATTAATTCCCATGAATTTAAAAAATTTTCTGCCATTTCCCATGAATTTTCATTGATTCTCATCATTTCCTATGATTACTAACATTTTCCGTCAATTCTTATTATTTCCCATCAATTCTCATTAATTCTCATGAATTCTCAACATTCCCTATCATCTTACATGAATTCCCATCGATTTTCATCATTTCTTATCAATGTTTATAATTTCTCGAAAAATATCATTAATTACCATGGATTTCAAACATTTCCTATCATTCCCTATAAATTTCCATTTATTTCCATTATTTCTCATCGATTACCACAAATGCACAACATTTCATATCATTTTCCATCAATTGTCATGATTATTCATTAATTATCATCAATTCCTACATATTCCAAACATTTGCAATTATTTCCCATGAATTCCCATTGATTTGCATTATTTCCCATCAATTTTCATCGATTTCCATCATTTCTCATGCATTCTCTTCAATTCCTACAGACTTTCAACATTTCCTATCATTCCTCATGAATTCCTATTGATTTTTATCATTTTCCATTATTTCATATAGATTTCCAACATTTCACATCAATTTTCACGATTTTATATTAATTATTGTCATTTCCCATGAATTCCCAACATTTTCTATGAGTTCCCACGAGTTCTCGTAGATTTCTATCATTTTCCATGGATTCTCACCTATTCCTATAGATCCCTAACATTTCCTATCATTTCCCATGAATTCTCATTGATTTACATTATTTCCCATTAATGACCATAGATTTTTTTTATATCTCTTATTTAATTTTCATAATTTCCTATTAATAATCATTGATTCCCATGGATTTCCTTTAATTTCCCATGAGTTCCCGGTGATTTTTATAACTTTCCATGTATTTGTATTAATTTTGACAGATTCCCAACATTTCCTGTCATTTCCCATATATTTATATTGATTTCCATCATTTCCCAGGAATTCTTTTTGATTTCTGTTCTTTTCCATCATTTCCCATAGATTTCTGACATGTTTGATCAATTTTTATAATTTCCCATGAATTATCATCGATTTCCATAGATTTCCTATCATTTCCGATGAGTTCCCTAGATTTTTATTACCTCTCATAAATTCTCATCAATGTTCACAGATCTCCAATATTTCCTACCATTTCCTATGAATTCCTATGGATTTTTATCATTCTCTATCAATTCCCATATATTTGCAACATTTTTCATTAATTTTCATAATTTCTTATAAATTATCATAGATTCCCATGGAATTTCTATCATTCTCCATTAATTTTTATCAATTCCCATGAATTTTCATCAATTCTTATAGATTTTTAATATTTTATATTATTTCTATAAGTTGATTTTCATTGATTTTCATCATTCGCCATTGATGCCCATATATTTCCCACATTTCCTATCAATTCTTGTCATTTTTCATGAATTCTCATCCATTCTCATGGATTCTCAAACTTAACCATCATTTTTGAAAAAATGCTATGATTTCGATTAATTTCCATCATTTCTCATAAATTTCCATGTACTCCTATAGATTCCAATCGATTCCCATCAACGCCCAAGAATTTCCATGAATCAATTTTCATAGACTCTCATCAATTTCCATTGATCACGATTGATTTCTATCGATTCCCATAGATTCCCATCATTTCCCATGACATCATTTCTTATTATCTTCTATAAATTTCTGTCATTTCTCATAAATTTCCATTATTTTCTGTCAGATGCCATTTATTTCCATTATTTTCTATGCATTCCCATCAATTTTCATTTATTTCCATAGATTCCCGTTATTTCGTATTGATGACTATCGATTTACATCAATTTCTATAGAATCACATCAATTTCAGTTGATTTCTATAATTTCTCATCAATTTCCGTCAATTTTCATCAATTTCCATCGATTTCCATCAATTTCCACAGATTCTCATGAATCCTTATAAACTCCCATCGGTTTTTATCAATTCCCATCAATCACTGTCAATTCTCATAGATTCATATCAATTTTTATCGATTTCCATCCACCTTAATCAATTCCCATAGACTTCTGTCAATATCCATCGATCTAAATAAAGATTAAGCGAACTTACCTGTAAGTGAAGTTCAATCGTAATTATACGAAGAGCCTCGTTCGAAGAGATTACGAAGTAGTACCAACTTTGCGGAGCGAAATGTCACAAAAGTAGTACCAACTTTGCGGAGCGAAATGTCACAACGTGTTTAGGGAGAGTAAAAAGGTAACTCCTCCCAACCCACCGTCGGTCATCTTGTCATATTTTTGGAGTTTTTCTGAAATTTCTTTCGAAGGGATTACAGAGATGGGAAATTTTTGGGTGGGACTGTAATCTCTCCGAACTAGGCTCTTCGTATAATTACGATTGAACTTCACTTACAGGTAAGTTCGTTTAATCTTGAATTATACTCATCGCCTCGTTCTCAAGATTACGAGGTAGTTGTTTAAAGCCCAAGAAATTTCAGGTATACCATGTTTTCCTTATGATTATCATTTTATTCTTTTTTTTTTTTTTTTTTTTTTTTTTTTTTTTTTTTTTTTTTTTTT
>JAPYZK010003949.1:0-11126 GCA_030522785.1 Platygaster equestris
TGAGCGTGAGTGAGTAAATAGCTATAGGTCGTTAAGATGAGCGTGGGCGAACAGCTTATTCGCCCACTAGTGGGCGAACGAGTTCATCACTCGCATGCCCTACGTCAACAATCAGGTAATCCATTATTTCGTCCACTCTCAGCAGAGACACGAAATTACATTCGCGGGCGTTGAATAAATAATTTAATTAGTTCGTCACCGGCAAATAAAAAATTCGTACATACCAAATTGTGAACGAGATCGTAAGAAAGATGCATCATCAGGCAGCCCGGCGAGGCTTGAAGGGCTTGAAGTCGTGGAGCGTAAATAATGCTGCCTCCAGATGAAGATGCCATAAGTCAAAGGGTAATTCCGAGGCGACGACACGTGTAACGAACGTTTGGTAGGCACGTTTTGGGCCGAGCGAGAATTTCAGCTCTTTTGTCACGTCGATGTCGGCAAACTTTGGGTTTTCCCGGCTCCTACTAAAAGAATCAAAGACCAATATATCACATAAATCCTTGTTTATAGATGTGCTGAGAGGATTCTTTAAACGATGACATATCATTTTCAAACTCTTTTGCTTACACTATATAATATACAAATCGATTTGAAACTGGAAATGCGAACTCGAGGGTTATTTCGAGCAACTTTATTGCAACTCCAAACTACCAGAAATCATAATACAAGTTTTGTAACTTTATGAGATCTTCCATAGACTTATGATATGTACTGATGATTTTTTGAAATGATTGAATCTATTTTCTGGAAATAAGAAAGATGTAAAAAGGACCTGCCATTGAAATTCGAACCTGCTGAGAATCGATAGAATTTAATTAGGCGTTAGGAAGCTTCCATAAACGTCGCAGTTTTTTGGCGTTTTTTTGAATATAATAATTTTCAAACTTTTCGAAAATTTTGTATTTTTTGAACATTTTTCCCGGGGATTTTTGAATAAATAATAATAATAATAATAAAGTCAAATCCAGTTGTATATTGGCATAATTGATGCTCTTTCTTCCGGAAAGAGTAGACGAATCGATAGGAAGAATAAAAAAGTAAATAAATGAAAATTGTCCAGCCGATATACGCTGGGTGAAAGTTAATCGACCGAGTTTTTCTAATTAAATCAATGTTTTTCGATGTCCTTACTAAGTTTTTGACTATCACAGTTTTTTTTCTCGCAAAAAGCCAATGATTATCAAAAAATTAATTGGGATACATCGAAAAACATTAATTCAATTTTTTTTTAATCATTATTTAACCGAACGAAAAATTAACTCATTGATTAATCGACTGATTTTCGGTGTTTGGCTATTGGAGAGTGGAGACAGAGATATCAAAAAATTTAATGGAGTCTCCAAATTCTTGTGATGATTCAAATCTCACCATTTTCCAAAATCAACTGACTTTGGAGCTTAAGAATCCAAAATTCGGGAAAATATCCCAAAATTTCCTCAAGATGACCAAAAAACCCCTAGCTATTTTTCTCGCATGAAACAACCTCATTTTCCAGTTCTGGAAAAGCAAAAGAATTCTGATGTCAACTGCCGACCCCTTTTTCGGAATTTATGTGAATTTCAAAAATCTACCTGAATTCGTAACTAAAAAATCGAGAAAATGCGGAAATGTGGTAAGGGTTCGAAAGTCAAACGGGTAGATTTATTTGGCCGAAACGTCAACATTTCGGTCAACTGTGGAATTCGCTGGGGTGACAAATATATGCGTGTTCGGGTAAACTAGGGCTGGTCCGGGACAATGGGAAAAACTGAAAAAGGGCTGCTGCTGACCGGAACTTTTTGGGTCCGAGTTTTCTTCAGGGAAAAAAGAGTGCATGGGCCCTGGATTAGAATAAATTAAGGCCAACCCTGGAAGGGATTTATGGCTCACTTTTTCCCTGTCAAAAAATGCATGCAGGAGCTTCGTCCTTGCAAAATGAGGCATTTGTACGTCTCCGGAAGGCGTTGACACTGTTGACAGGCTATTTCCCGCCCTTGAATATTTTAGGCTACCGCAAAAATGTATCCCTTTTTTATTACGAAATCGCAGGGGTTTCATTTGACAAGCAATTCTAGGAAAAATCATGGTTGTTTAGAAGATTTATTTTGGGTATTTCCATATGTTGATCATCAGGTTGAAAAATCTGTAGAACTTATCGATAATAATTTGACTGATAAGACTTGAGGCAGGACAAATTACGGGAATCAAGGGTAATATAGAAGATTGGAGAGAAAGAAAATACTGAATAATTTTTGATATTTTTCCGAGTTTCAATATAGTATATTGTGCGACTAGTAGGAGAAAAATTTCTCGCCGGCGTTGAATAAAAGTTATTATTATGAGGAATTCGATGATTTGAGATCAGTTTTTGTAGAATCTTTGAAAGTTTAGAAAAATTTTTAATAAGTTCTCAAGGTTATTTAAAATCTGCGAATTGATACATATTTTCGATGTGGTTTGAATAAGTTTCGAAGTATGTGAGAACGAGCTTAAAAAATAATCATTAGTAAGAATATCAATTTTGAGTAATTTTGGGATTTTTTTTTTAAGAAGTAATTTGGAATATGGCGATTTTGATGAGAAAATGGCAACCACCATTGTTGTACGAACTCGGCTTTCGGTAAAAGGGTGTAGTAGAAACGCCTAAACCCCCCATAAAAAAACTACCCTCTCGGGACTTCCATAGGGGACGTTATCATGGGGTTGCATCCGAACGAGCGGCGCCATATAAATGGAAAGAAAAAATTTTATCGAGTTTTGGTCCAAAACTCGATAAAAAATCCAACAATTTCCAACTTCAAAAACTTTTGGAAGTAGGAAATTGTTGGATTTTTATTTGTTTCAAGCAATTTCCAAGTCCGATATGCGTGAGATACACGAATCTATAAGTTTATAATTTTTCGTTTTTAATGGAAAATATCAGACGGTTTGTTCATAAAAATGGTCAAAAACAGCATTTCTCCAGTTATTCTACGATAGCTGCGAAAATGATGCGCTCGACATGCATTTTCGGACTAAAGGGTGCTATGGGGGTGGTTTCCGAGACTTGGATTCAACTCGAAAATACATATCCACCCTCCTACGATTGTGCAAAGTTAATTTACGAATATGAAACAATTGTATTTTCGAGTTATACCCTAGCCAATCGAAGGCGATGTTTTGGCGACGTTTTTTCGTCGCTCTTTTTGGGGCGATGAAAAACGTCTCAAACTTTTTCGGAGACGTTTTGGCGTCGAAATTTCGTCGCTCTCAGCTGGCTAGTACACTATGCAAAAATGCATCTTTTCCGAACTAGAAGATGCTATGAAAGTGATTTCCAATACCTGAATTCAACTCAAAAATACATATCCACCCTCCAACGATCGCGTCAAGTCAATTTCAGAATACGAAACGATTGTATTCTCGACTTACACTATATCATATCCGCAAAAATGATGCGTTTGACTTCGAAGGGAAGCTACAGATGTGGTTTCCAAGACTTGGATTCAACTCAAAGACACATAAAATGTATCATGATACAAATCATTCCAATTTTCGTCAAATTTTACATCTCTCCTTGAATAATTACGAGAAATCCTTATCTGATACTTTTTTTCGTACTTATTATCAACTCCCACAAATTATCGTAAAATCTGAACAATACCGAATCCCAAAACTACGACATTCAGAAATCGTACGATCTCATACGATCCACCCCATTAAACATGACGAATCTCCGATCGGATATACGATTTCCCGATGAAAAACAGTCCTTGTTTCGGGAATTTAAAAAAAATCGATGTGTAACCAATACTTGGGAGGAGAGAAAAATAGGGATGGTGTTAGCAGATGAACCATAAGTATGGGTCAACCCCGCACGCGAGCGTGGGTCAGCTGTCAGTTGTTTGTCCTCAGAAGGGAAAAAGAGATGGAAAAAGAAAGACCACGCGCGCAGGCTGCAGCGGATTCTGTATAACGAACTACGACCACCAAGTACCCCAAAAGCCAGTGACCAAAGCGGCTATTTTTTTCAAAGCTAGCCTACAACGGAAGAACCTCGTCAACTCCGGTTTCATTGACAAGAAAAATTGAATTTTATTATGCAGTTGAATGAATTTAACATCAATTTAAAAATCTTTCTCAATTTTACATTCAGGTGTAAAAAAGGCAAAGAAATTATTATTATTCAAAATTCAACATTTCCGGAATTTCGTAAATTTTTCATGTTTTTATTTTAGAATTTTTGAATAAATTAATCCCTCCCCCCTTCACCAAATCAAAGTAAATTTTCACGAAAAATATTTTTTTCCGTACTATGTAGGCACGTTGGTCATGTTTACCGTAATTTGGTTTTTGGTCACTCGAGTCGAGTGACTCGACACCGTTTTTGGCAGCTGGACAATCTCCCCAGAACGAACTCGAAATTTCCAATAAAAATCGATGGTTTTCATTAGAGGCATACGTCACGGATTTTTTACCCTCGTGTAAATGAGATTTTTCCGATTTCCGAGGGGAGTGAAGAAAAGCGCGCGTGGAAATGAAAAGTGGCGTTGAAGTCGGGGAGATTATCGTATAATTTACGGCGTGGCGTTTTTTTTCCTCCGATGATTAATCGCGTGAAAACGCGACGGGGAGCACAAAATAGAATGCCCGTTCAATGGCAAAACATACACGTCGATCACTCGGTTTTGTGTTGATTTTGGGAAAAATCGTGTGGGCGATCTTTGTGAAAAGAGGCAAAAAGAGATGAACCAGAAGGGTTGGACGGAGTGCATTCGACCGTTTAAACAGCTGTGGTTGAACTCTTTCATTCGGGATGTGTCGCCATAGGATAATATTTTCGTATTCGTATGTAAAAATCAGATGGTGAAATGGGGGAGGGGGGGGGGGGTTAACTTCCCTCTGAAATAAACTCAAAAATCGCTTTTCAGTTTCCTCAAAATTCTTCCGAAACTTCGGAAAACTCGAAAATACGAACATGGAACTTCTGCGCGTGATATTGACCCCCGCCCGATCCATCAGCGGTTACATATCTAATTCGTAATAAATTTCCGTGGATTTAGGGCCGGCGAAAATGTCGTTGGAGAGAAACGCGTCGTTTGTCCAAGCGTAGAAATGAAAGGAAAAAAAAGAGGGAAAGGAGGAAAAAAATAGGAGACTCGAAAAACGACCGTATGGCCGGTCGGGCGTATTTGGGTTTCGAAATTGATATTTTTTTCGCTCTTTATGCCGCACGCGCTTTTTTCCGCATTGAATTCCCGTTGGTTCCGAGTGACCCTCCTCGACTCTCCCTCGTCTTTCATTTCTTCCCTCGCTTTTTACGCTCACTTTTTCGTGGGGTGGCTATCGCTTTTTTTTCTTGGCCCGCGCGTGGCGCAATGAACGCGCGTGAGGACCTTAAGATCTTTTATATGGTCTTGACTTTGTGGACGTATAAAAAACAGGTGCGATCAAGAAGAAACGAAAAAGGAATCCCTTATCATTAGCTACGACTTGAAATTTGCAATTTTTCTAGTAAGACTCGAAATGGACAAATTACAATCCTAGTGGTTGTAGTCTTTATAGAAACAGGCAAAATTTTTATGAAATCAGTGAATTATTTATAAAAATTCGTTTTTTTTTAATTTTATAAGGTTGATTTTATGGAAGTTGTATAAAATTTTTGATTTTTATATATTAGTTGTACACAGACTTTTTAAAAAAATGAATAAATAGTGTATCGAAAAAATGATTGAATTTATAAAATTTGAGAGGTGAATTATTTTCGATGTCTTCGAATAAATTATTGAGAATTTTGGAATCATCTATAAAAACAGAAGTATATAAAATTTTTCAAAATTTTCAATGAAATTCTAAATCATAAATAGAAAAAATTATGGAATTAATAAAATTTGAAAGGTAAACTATCGATGTCTTGGAATTATTGAGAATTCTGAAATCATCTAGAAAAATGGAAGTATGTAAAATTTGCTAAACTTCTAAATCACAAATAGAAAACATTATGTAATTCATGAAATTCGAAGGAAACATTTTTTATGTCTCGAAATTATTGGCAATGTTATAGAATTATCTAGAAAAATAAAAGTATATAAAATTTTTCAAAATTCTAAATCATAAATAGATAAAATTATGTAATCTATAAAATTTGAAAGGTAAATAATCGATGTCTAAGAATTATTAAGAATTTTAGAATCATTGAGAAAAGTAGATGTAAAATTCTTCAAAATTCTGAATCATAAATAGAAAAAATTATGGAACTATGTACATTCGTTTTTTAAGAAGTTTTTTCAAAATATTTTCTGAAGACATTCTTGTATTTATGAAAAGGCACTATAAAAAATACTTCGAATTGAACAAAATGATCTACTGTACTAAAGCAAAAGCAATCAAGAAGAAACGAAAAAGAAGTTCCTCATCAATAGTTACAACTCGAAGCTTGCAATTTTTCTAGTAAGACTCGAAATGGACAAATTACATTTCTAGTGGTTGTAGTTTTTATCAAAACAGGCAAAATTTTTACAAAATCAGTGAATTACTTATAAAAATTCGTTTTTTTATAAGGTCGATTTTATAAAAGTTACATAAAATGTTCGATTTTTATAAAGTGGTTTTATAAAAACTTTATAAAAGAAATTTTGTTTATAAAATCTGTCAACATTTTCATACAATTCATCTGTTTTTTTATAAAACAATTGAAAGCCTCCAAATTTTCTTATAAAAATATAAATTTCTTATAAATTTAACCACTAAATTCCAGAAAATAAAAAATCGTAAATTCTACGAAACTTTGACAATCAAAAACTGGAGAATTTGAATTTAAATCTCCGAAGTATCCAAAAGGACATAAAGATAAAAAAATATATCATATCCAAAATAATTTAAAAAACTTAAAGCTCGATAGATTCGGCTTTGTTGTAAGTCATGACTTTTTAGACACGTAAAAAACAAGAGTGTGAGGGAAAAAAGGAGATTCCCCCAATCGCTAATATAGAGGTCCCGGCAATAACGAAGCGTGAATTTTTCGCGGTAAAAAAAGGTCGGGCATTTTTTTATTTGGACCGGTGATAATTTTCCGTAAAAAATGGGACTATGATTTCTTTTTTTGTCGACAAAGAAAAACGCCCGGTCCGAGATAATCTTTAGGGCCTTAAAGGCCCTTAAAAAAGAAATCGCTCGCGGTGCACCGTGTGCCCTGGGTTTTTGTCGTACAAATGCGGCCCGCGGGGTGTTTTTGTCGGCGTTCCAAGCTTGATCTGTCGTTTTTTACAGATTTTTTCAAAGCTTTTTCGTCAACTTACGAAATTTTGGAAAAGTTTTCTAGACTTTGCAAATCCTTAGTAACTTTGAGATATGTCCCTAGCCAGTTGAGGGCGACGTTTTCTCTTCGCTTTTTTTGAGCGATGAAAATTTTCTCAAATCCAAATTTTTCAATTTTTCAGAAAACTTAAACTTTCCAAATCTTTTGAAGAATTCAAATTTTCAAAATTTTTCGAAGAACAACATTATTAGACTTTTCGAACTATTTCGAACTCGATAAATTACAGAAAATTTTAGAATTCTTGTAATTTTCTGAGAAATCAAAATTTTCGAATGTTTGAAAAAATCATGATTTTGAAGTTAAAGAAAAATATACAATTTTATAATCTTTCGAAAAACTTAGGATTTTCATATTTTTAAAAGGACACAAAATTTTACAAATTTGCAAAAAAATTGAAGATTTTGAAACTTTTCACAAAACTTGAACTTTTTAGGAACTCGAATTTCTCAAATTTTTTAAAAAACTCAACATTTTTCCATTTTTGTGGAAAACATCAAATTTTAACAATAAAAACAAATCGAAAATTTTGATTGTTCCCAAAAACTAACAATACTCAAAATTGTCATAAAACTGAAATTTCGAACTTAATAAATTCCAGAAAATTTTATAATTTTTGAAATTTTCTAAGAAATCAAAATTTTTGAATGTTTAAAAAATTATGATTTTGAAATTAAATTAAAAACATACAATTATTTTAGAATCTTTTGAAAAACTGTAGATTTTCATATTTAAAAAAAAAACACAAAATTTTACAAATTCGCAAAAAACTTGAAGATTTTCAAACTTTTCTCAAAACTTGTCCTTTTTAAGAACTTTAATTCCTCAAATTTTTTAAAAAACTCAAAATTGCTCCACTTTAGTGGAAAACATCAAATTTTCATAATAAAAAGAAATAAAAAATTTTGATTTTTCCCAAAAACTAACAATGCTCAAAATTGCCATAAATCTCTAGGCTGTCAAATTTTTCGAAAAACCCAAAATATTAAATTCCCAGAAAAAACTCAAAATTCGCAAATCTGTTGTAGAACTACAAATTTTCGAATTTCCGAAAAACTTGGAATTTTTGCATTAAAGTAAACTCAAAATTCACTTATGTTTCTAAAATGTAACAATTTTTAAAATTTTCGAAAAAACATTTTGAATTTCTTAGAAAACCCGATATTTATGAATTCCAAAAAACGTTGAATTTCGAAAATTCCTTGGAAACTTAGATTTTCAAATTTTTAGAACTCAAATTTTGTAAATTTTGAAAAAAAAAAACGATTTAAAATACAATTATCAAAGATTGTATATAAGCATATTAAGATTGTACTGAATGCAAATTCAATTTATATTGTTCGAAAAATGCTCTAAAATTAACTTTACAACGATTTTAAATAGTGACTAAACGTCGCCTAAACACAAAGTCAAAGTCAAATTTTACTACTTTCAATAGTACGAACTCATTTTACGAACAAATTAGCCATTATTCGAGATATAGCTATCACATGAGTAAAAATTTGATACCTAAAATAGTTAAAATTGTTATTACTCCGAAAAAGTTGTATATTTCTATTTTTCAGTCGCTTATTCGTACTATTGCATTAGTAACTGCAGTTTAAATCATCATACTCCTAGAGATTAAAAAAAATTAATAATTCAAATTATTAATTTTTTACGATTTGAGTAGTGAAAAAACTCGGGATATTGAAACATTATTAAATTTTTTAACGCCTGTAACGATTAAGAAATGAGCTAAGCAAAAAAAAATTTCTATGGTTAACCATTGTCAAAATAGGGCCGTCCAACTCATGTAAACGAACATCCCAGTCTGCATTGAAATTCGATCTGTCACTGAGCGATTGTCGGAGACGAACTTCCGGAAGTGACATAATAATAGATCAAAGAATGCATCTACTGGGGAATTTTTAGGGCTTAAAGCTTGTGAACCGGTTCTTTTACTTACTTACGAACACTTTTTTTTCAATTGATTAAATATTTGTATCGAAGTCTGCATTTTTCAGGGTCTACTTAATTTTTATGAAACGCGCCAAATTTCAGATAGAGGATTGTTTCGTGATTTTTCAAGACTCTTGAACTCTTTTTCAAAATATATACGGAAATTATGAGGAATTTTGAATTTGTGGGAATTCGTAAAATTTGAAAGGAACATTTTTGATGTCTCGAAATTATTGGGAATTTTATGGAATTAGACAAATGAAAGTATGTAAAATTTTTCAAAATTCTGAATCGTAAATAGAAAAAATTATGGAATTTCGAAAATTTGAAAGGTAAATTATCGATGTCTTGGAATTATTGAGAATTCTGGAATCATCTAGAAAAATGGAAGTACATAAAATTTTTCAAAATTCTAAATCATAAATAGAAAAAATTATGGAACTATGTACATTCGTTGTTTAAGAAATTTTTTTAAAATATTTTTTAAAGACATTCTCGTATTTTTCAAAAGGCGTTTTGAAAGGCGAAATTTCTCATAATGTTTGAAGTTATCAAAATCGGGAACGAAAAATTTGGAGGAGAAATTTTCAAAAAACAGAGTAATTTAAAAAATTTCATAAAAATTATGAAAAGTTTTTTTAAATGAAGTGAGATTCTGAATCAATTTTCATAAACTGTAAAATACTAAACAAATTTATTACAACCTCTTCAGAATCTCGTTCAATTTTTGAAAATGTTCTCATATTATATAGTTTCAGCCATTTATGAAAAACAAAAGCTTTTTTTGAAACTCTTTAGCATTTTCCTAATTTCCGAAAAATATTTAACAGAATAAAAATGCTATCAAATTACTAAAAATCCTCAAAAATTCTATAAAAATTATCCAAAATATTTTCCGAAATATTTAATTATATCCGAAATATTGAACTTCAAAAATAATCCGAAAGTTCCATAAAAATTGTCAACATTTTAATGATAATTACACTTAATCAAAATTAAAATGTTTAAACCTGGAAATTCTGAATTTCCCAAAAATATCCTAACCCAATGAAAATTCTACTCTCCCACAAAATTCGCATCCATACACAAACACTTAAAATTCGTCACTAGTGACGAAAATATAATTTAAAAAAAACAACCTATCATCCCTAAAATTCATAAACCCTCCATAAAACTCAATAAAAAATTCCCCATCACTAAATCGCAGTATCGACATTCATACAAAAAAAGCCCGATCTCGTCAGGTTCAAAATCAAGCACTTTTTTCTTACCGTTTTTTCGGCTGGACCATGTGGAGGGTGAAGAAAACGGAAATCACGGGGGCACGCGCTACGGGAGCGTAAAAAGAGGGCGAAAACCCATAGAAACGCACACCTTGAAAAGTGGCCAGAATTAACGCGTGCACCAGAGTCCGGGCCGAACTTCCCTCCGAAAAGCACCAGCCTGCGGCGCCCCTAGTTCGCGGGCCCATACCGATGCCTGTAACCAACAAAAAAAGAAACCATGAATGGTAATGATCGCTGGAGCAAAGCCTCGTATGCCTGCGATTCGTTCTACGAAATCCGATTAGTACAAAACTACGCGTGGTTTGATAGACTTTGGAAGCTTGTAATGCTTATAAGCGCGTCAAGCGTTGGAGGACCTCTCAATCATTATTTTAACTGGGAAAAATGGCACTCTGGAGTGGAATTAATTTGCTGGAGATTGTCTAGTTTCTCAGTTGTGATAATACATTCGTCAACGAGTGCAGAATGGCTTTTCTTACGAATGTGAAGTTTGCAAGACGAGCCGAAGGCGATTTTCGCAATCAAATTCGTAATAAAAGCTATTCTGCATTAGATGAAGATATTATTTTTCACCGCGAGAACCAAAAATAGTATATTATGTAACGAGTGCGCAAAATAGGTTATTC
>JAPYZK010003950.1:0-11652 GCA_030522785.1 Platygaster equestris
GAGAGAAACGAACTCGGAACGAAGAGTGCCGAGTTAGGGCCGAGGTCGCACGAAACTGCACGAAAACGAGAACCAATGAGAAAATTCAAAACGTCAGTGTGCGTGAACGGCGTGAGTGGGCGAAGGTGGGGCAAGGCAAATCCGGGTATACAATCCCGGACTCTCTTGCTGTTGCCAGTGTATGACTATCGCCGTCTCACTCCCTATCTATATTGCTCTCTATCCAGTTCGTAATGGAACTACAGAACAGACAGCTGCAGGGGGGGTTCACTGAAGACCCGTAACGGAGATGGTCAGATTTCATGAGTGGAACTCGACGCGAACGCGCATGCGTCAAAAGACCGCGCGTATACGAATAGATGTTAGTACTTAATAATTTCAATTTTCAGCAATTTTCAGTGTCCAGCTTCAGCAATTTTCAGTGTCCAGCGTGAGAGCCCGTTTATATAACGCAGAAATTTTCGGGTAATTGTAAATTATACAGAATCAAATTAAATTCTCCTGTTTTATAATTATTTATAAATTTTTCAAATTCATTTCATGCATTGCATTTCCAATTTCCCAGAAGTGAAAATTCAGAAATACCAAAAATTTCAAATTATGCAAAATGAAATTGAATTCCTTTATTTTCGAATTTTTTTAATTGATTTCAAAACATTTGTGCACTGCATTTTTGAATTTTCAGAATTTCTTATTTATAAATTCCGACAATTGTGAATTATGAAAAATTCCAAAAATTCAAAATGGAGAAAATAAAATTTGTTTTTTTTTTCGAATTTTTGAAATTAATTTCCAAATATCAATACATTGCATTCAGGAATTTTCAGAATTTCTAATTCAGCAATTCCGAAAATTCTGAATTATGCAGAACCAAATCAAATTCTCTTATTTTTGAATTTTTTAAGAATTTTTGGAATTAATTTTAAAATATCAATGCATTGCATATAAGAATTTTAAAAATTTCGAATTCAGAAATTCCAAAAATTCCTAATTATGCCAAACCAAATTGAATTCTTCCATTTTTGAATATTTTAGGAATTTTCAAAACTAATTTCAAAATATTTATGCATTACATTTTATATTTTTCAGAATTTTAAATTCAAATATTTTAAAAATTGTGAATTACGCAAAATGGAATTGAATTCTTTCATTTTTGAATTTTTTTAGAGTTTTAGAAATTTATTATTGAATATTGGAATTTCTGATTCAGAAATTCCAAAATAAGCGAAACAAAATAAAATCCTTCTATATTTGAATTTTTTAAGAATTGTTGAAAGTTATTTTGGAATATCAATGCATTGCATTTCAGAATTTTTAGAATTTCGATTCGGAAATTCCAAAAATTGTAATCGAGCTCTTTGATTTTGAAATTCCAAAATGAAATCGAGCTCTTTGATTTTCGAATTTTTTTAGAATGTTTGAAATTTATTTTTGAACATTCATTTATTATTGCATTTATAAATTTTCAGAATTTCTGATTCAGAAATTCAAAAATTTTCAAACAAGCAGAATAAAATAAAATCCTTTTATTTTTGAATTTTTGAAGAATTTTCGAAGTTGATTTCAAAATATCAATGCATTGCATTTAATAATTTTCAGAATTTCGAATTCAGATATTTTAAAAATTGTAAATTATGCTCAATAAAATTGAATTATTTCATTTTTCAAGTTTTGAAATTTATTTTTGAATATTCAAGTATTGCATTTATAAATTTTTAGAATTTATGATTCAGAAATTCCAAAAATTCCAAAATAAGCATAATAAAATAACATCCTTCTATTTTTTAATTTTTAAAGAATTTTCGAAGTTAATTTTAAAATATAAATGCATTACATTTTATAATTTTCAGAATTTTTCTAATATTTCAATATTATATGCACCGACATACTACAGAACAATGAAATAGAAAAATCAATGTTATGACAGGTTAAAAAGCGCTCGTCGGCCCGTTATTTTTATTAGTTGAAGGAAATGCGTTCTGAGGTGGAAGATAGAGAAGACAACATTATTTTCCTTCAAAAAGCTCATTTTGTTGTCAAGTTGTACTTCCAAATTTAGCCCATCGACATCTGTGATATCAGCAAATAACGTTCATTGAAATTCTAAGTGTAAAATGTGAGATGTCGAATTGGAATGATATCGATCAAATATTATTGAATATAAGTAAGTATACCTATAGTCAATACAACTATACAACTTTTCTATAGAAGAGTTGTACAGCAAAAGATGTAGAAAGGAAAGAAAAAAAAGCGGGCCTTCGAGCGCTTTTCAACCCATCACATTGATTTTTCTATTTCATTGTTCTGTATCATGTCTATGCGTATAATATTGAAATGTTAGAGAAAGTCTGAAAGCGACGCTGTTTTTGATATCACTTCTTTTCAATGGAAAAATATTAGGTCTTTTGACTATTAACCAACAAGCGACGGCCGACCTTCATACTTGCAATGAATGTCTGGGGGGGGGGGGGGGGGTTGAATTCCATAATCGCCCGCGTTTATTCATGGTTTTACGAACTCGCCAAAAAATTTGGATATCATTTTGAAATCTCGGTATGGTACTGTCCAAAAATTATTGTACGTAACAAAATTTTTGGCCTTTATTCATCCCCTCCTCCTCTTGTGTCGGAGGTTTTGAATTCAAATTCATTATATTAACAAACCTCTCAATTAAAGAAATTAATAACCTCCTCGATTAAATTAGGTCGTTTTTGGTGCACACTGAATACTTGGAAATTCAATAATAATTATCTATGTATGACCCAATATATATATATATATATATATATATATATACTCATAAGAATTTATCATGACGTATAGAATAAAACATTTTCTCGGTTTAAAAAGTGCTGTTTTCGCAAAAGCGAATGTTCCTGAAAAAGCGATTAAAACAACTGTAAATCTTGGAAGAACAGTAGGCAATATAAGTTTAATAGCGTCCCGAGGTCGTTGATTCTCAGCACCAGAGGTAATTAAATGATAGCATCTTCGGGATAACACTGTACATTGTGCAAAAAAAGTCAATGGCTTACGCAAAGCTTATGATGGATACCCGTATTTTTGCAATCGTGTATCTCAAAGGTCTCTAATCACGACTTTCTTCTTTGCGTAGAATATCGATGGATACGGATTAAATAGTACATTACGTGTGGTGCTAGGGATTTAACGAAGGAGAACAAACGGTCTTGCGTGGGTGTGAAAGCGGCACAAAGCATGGGAAAAAAATTTACCAGATCTAATCGGGGCTGCTATTACGCACTTTTTTTATGACTTTAATGGCTTTATCGTTGGTTGGCTAAGTGAAGAAACTTAATGTTTTCTGTGAGTTCGGAAAAAAATAGCGGTAAGCGTTTCGCGTAGATAAAGCTTTTTTTTCAAATGATAACGTGTATTTAATTTGCTGATTTTCGAGTTTTCTGAATGGGTTGTTTGGTTGATTCTACTGTTGCTTTCCAGGATACAGAAAAAACAGGGTATATTCTTGCGCAGGTTTTTCGGGAGTGGGGGTGCGAATTTTAGCCAAGCGCTGTGATTGGCTTGGCCTAAGCGCCGCCATCTTTTTTTCTCAACGTATGTTTTAACATGGCACATTTTTTTACTTCAAAATATTTATTTCTGGTTTGTTTCCTGGAAGAAAATACCAATTCAGAATTCAATGGTTCATGATTCGACGTTTTTTCAGTCAAATCCTTCTGTTTTCAACATTTTCATTTTCGAATCGAAAATGTGTAAATTCGCTATTTTTCGGTTGAAATTTTGCTGAATTTCCTGAAAAATCGTCCAGTTATATTTTATGAGCATAAACTATCTCAAAATTGCGTTTATGTTCCATAAACAATGTGGAGAAAATTTTTCATTTCGTAAACAACATTTGAATATCGTGGCGGGGTCAGAAAAATGGCGACGCATAAATGGCCATAAGTAGTATACTTAGCACAGTTCTAACACGTTTTGAAAATTATGAAAAATTTCGGGAATTCTCGTAATTTTAAAAATCTGTTATAAATTTTGAAACATTCCGAAAATTTTTAACATTCTGCAATTTCTGAGGATTGAAGAAAAAACTCGAAAATTCTGAAAACTTGGAAAAACTGAAAACTGTCCAATTTTGAAAAAATTCAGAAATGTGGAGAATTTTGGAATTTTTTTTCTCATCCTGAAAAATTCATAACCCAATTTTTGTAAGTTATTAACGAAGACAGCAATTTATTTTTTGATATAGTAATCGATCGAAATTTTTCAAAATTTTCGAAGTGTGTTAGAACTGTCCTAGGTATACTACTGCCATGCGTGCTACGTCCTCAAATGCGTCCGGCCTTGGAGCATACATTTTTTTCTGTATCCTGGTTGCTTTCAACAGATTTTCTGTTGCTGGACGACAGGTTCAGATCCAGAGTGTGCATATGAAACTCTGGATCTTTCGTTCGCACCAAAGTTTTGCATCAGTTCGTCAAGCAATGAAGTTACTTTTTCGAGTTTGACGATCTAGTTGGAAAATGTGTCAACGGCGACGAGCGGTCGATCCCAATGGCAAATGCGAACAATGTCGCAGGCATGTACGTACGCCTGGAGTGTTGCAATCGTGACCCCGAGCAAAGTTGGCATGCATGCGCCTACACGAGAAAAGTTCGATTGTAGTTAGCCGCTATCAGATCTTATAACGCGAAACAAATGTAAAGCAAAAGGAGTGCCTGGGAACGCACTTGTGTGCCCGTGCACGTGCGCTGAAAAATCCTCTCCCGGGAAAAACCTTTTGAAAAAGCATATCGTCCTTTTTCCCGAAGTCTTTCGGACAATCTCGTTTCTGCATTTCTGAATTTATCCTGGGAATGACCCATTGTTTCGCGATTTTTGCTTTTACGGTAGAGAAGCGATGATTTATGGCGAGCGATTAGGTTTGGAATTTATTTTCTGCAAAACACACGTTGGATCCAGCGCCGCAGCCGATGCAGTACAAGCGCGGTTTGTCTTCGCGAGGCCTCGTTGCGCAAGAACGCGCGAGCGAGTCATTTGTTCGCCTTTGTCGGCCATTGATTGGGCAACATTGTAATGACTTGTGCGAGGCGATTGGCCAATGCACGCTTATGATTTCTCGATGACCCGCGAGCGAGAAATAATAATCCTTTATTGTTTTGGCAATGACGAGTTATGGAGTCATGGGGAGTCCGCGGGACTTTTAATCTTCGTAAATGATCGACGTGGGTTGAGTGTTCTTCTCGAACGAATGGTTAGGGTGGTGCATACTTGGAGATGAAGTTTTGGGATTTTTTAGCGAAGGTTGGGATTTTATGGATGTTTTTGGTGTTGGGTTTTTTTTGTATTGTGGTTTACGTTTCTGCGGAATCTAGAGCAATTTTTGACGTATTTGTAGAGTTTTGGTGAGAGATTATTTTTGTTTCAGGCGTTGGTTTGATTACTGTAAAAGAAAAAGCGTCTTTATTGACGGATTGAAATTGAATTTTTTTTTTTAGAATACTAGTGCGATCCAAGGTGGAAAGGTCAACTACAGGCGAGCCTGCTGGGAGTGCTAGATGGACAGGGAATTTGGGATACATCTGCAGAAAGGTAGGGATTTTGCTCATTTATACGTTTGTGATCTAGTGGTGGGGGGGGGGGGGGGGGCTATGGGGGCTGAAGAAACACAACTTGAATTTATAAGGAAAACGGCAGTGTATTTCGATAAAAAATGATATTTTTTATGATTTCGAATTTTAAAAGTTGGCGACCTTTAATTATGAATTTCTTGAATTTAATTGTTTTATTAGAATGTGTTTGAGAGTTTTCAAGTGTTGAATTTGTTCAATATTGGAAAATTCTGGATTACATCTCTAACATTAAGTAATTAAATTTTTAAGATTTGAAATTGTCAAATTATAGAGCATGAATTGTGAATTTCGAGTTTGTTTATCACCTTGAAATTTGTGGATTTTAACATTTAAAACTATAGTTTCCGGGAATCTGAATCCTCAAAGTGAAGATATGAATTTCGAATCCTAATATTTCTCAAATTTGGTCGTCTTTGAAATATTTATTTAGATTTAAAACTGTTAATTTGTTCAATTCAAAAATTTTTGAAATTTGAATTTTAACATTAAAAAAATATTATATTTGTCAAGATTCTGAATTATTTTGATCCAAAAGTTCGAACTCCAAATTTAGCGGAATTTCTTTTACCCTGCAAGTTTTCTCGAAACTTACATTTTTTGAATTTTGGCGATAAAAATCATTAAAATTCTCATGAATCTTCAAATTCCATAAATGTAGAATCTAAAATTGGAAACTTGGAATTTTGGAGATTCTGAATTATATGAATTCTAAAACTGGAATACAATTTCTCAAACTTTTTATTTTTTCAAATATGATTACACTAAACGAATATTGAAAAATCAGTAAGTTAATACATCGGAAAATTGGAATCAGTAATTAAAATACCCAAATAAGAAAATATGAACATGAATAATTTTAAACTATAAAATTTTACGTTTCAAAAAATAGGAAATTCTATTTTTTGCATTTATGCAGTTCATCGTAAACTTTAAACATTATCAAAGCTTTGAAATTCAAAATTCTTTCCATATTTCCAGACTTCTACAAGACTTCGGAACTTGAAATTTTTCGAACTTTGAAAATGTCCAAAACTTCGAAAATTCAGAAAATACACGTTTTTCGAAATTATAATTAAGAAATTTCTTCATTCTTTTATTTATAATAATTTGATTAATTGAGTTAATCAGCTTAAGCCAAATTTAAAATTTCCAATTTCGCTGTATTAAAAACTCTATAACACTATAATGTAAACTCTGTGAATGAAGACTTTGTAATAAATAATTATACCAATAAATGATCGATCTCAGCTTTTGCAAAAATTTTGTTGACAAACCAAAGCCTCCCCCCTCCCCCACACCCCGAGATTGAATCCTAGATCCGCCACTGCACAAATGATAGCCATATTAGATATAGATACCTTATATTGAAATTTACATACAATATTATATATAATTTCTGAACCGAAATATTAGGGAGGGATGATTATTCAAATACGATAGTGAATTGACTCATAATATGCGAACTTGCCGAATTTCCAAAATACGAGAACTAGCATGTAAGGAACTTTTTCCGTCTTAGAGAAGGTCAAAATTTTCAGAAATATTAAACATACGCCCGGACATGATTCATTAGATTGTAAGTATCAATCTGATTGATCATAAAATTTTTTCTATATTCGAAAATAGTGCTAGTTTAAGTGCCACCCTTACGGAAATTCTCCCCAACTTGATGGCTAACCCTCAATTTTCAGGGTTAACTCTAAGCTCCCAGAGTCAACCCTCAAGTTAAGTGGTCGAAATAAACCTCAAAGTCGAAGGTTAACCCTCAAGTTGAGGGAAATTTACGTAAGGGACTGCTAGAAATGGTGCCACTGTAACATGTCTGTTTTCTCATCCTCCTCGAACAATAAGTGATCGCCAAGTATCAACTTAGTGATCTTCATTAATAGCTTCACGTGTGATCGAGGAACAGATAAGGAATCTGAACGAAAACTTTCGAACAAAATGCCAAAGCTGCATCTCCGGTGCACGTGAGCATAGGGAAAATCTTGCGTAACGTTGTTTATCTTTCCACGTCTGCTAACGCCGACTCTCTTCCGCGGCTGAAACAATCGAAGGGGCGATTAGCGACGCGAGCATAACAGCGTGCTCAATCGCACAACGTGGGCCGTTTTCAGCGATCATCAGTGAAAGCGGCGAGGCGTGATATTCAATAGGCCCGAGCTGTTCTTACGGTTATTGTCGAAGTGGCCCCAATCGCCCATTCAAACGCCACTTTTCGTTCGGAATCGGACGGTAGTCCTCGCGAATATTCGATTTCTATGACAGGCGCGAACTTTCTCCGCGTAATCGGCCGATTTGACATTTATCCAGACATGCGCTAATCGATGCGTTTTTTCGAGTTGTCTATGAAATACGGATGCGAGCATTAATTTTACACTCACATTGTTCGTCCAGGAGGAAAGTTGACATTGCGATCGTGTACTTTCTGGTATGATGGACCCCAAAAAGCGACAGATTTTTTGTGGTCGGTTTATGGATTCTGATGGACTTTTCTTCGTCCGAAAATGACACTGATAAGGGAATGATAAGAATGTCTTTGGGTAATTTATCTCCGTCGTTTTTTGGAATTTCCTCAGAATTTTCTATATTCGGGAAATAAAGTTTTGATGATGCAGAATGATCGTCTTTCGATACGTCACTGAGAATGTCGAAGTATTGGAAAGGAAAATGTTATAGGAGTCTTTTCGCTGAATTTTCCCGCGAGAATCACATCCATTCCGATATCGGTAGAATACATTCCCCCATAATCGCTTTCACCTTTCACGTTAGTATTTATTGCTTTCTTGTCTGCGAAAGTTTCGATTATTCACGATTGCTTCCTTATTGCGATTTTTATACTCGTAAATCATCATTCAATAAAATTATAATGAATGCTGGGTTGTTATTCTTCGGATAAACTGCTGGGTTACTGTAACGTTGAAACGTTGATATTTTTTCGTCTAGTAAATGTAATATTTATCTTGAATGCTGCAATTTTTGATGATTAAAGTCGAAATGGGATAAAGTACGTATAATTGCCGAAAAGTATTTGAGGAAGTATTAAGTACGAAGAGTATACAAAGTAGTATACTGAGATAAATGGCTGCGAGATTCATTGTTACATAATTCCTTCTTATCAACTTTGATGGAATTTGTTTCCGTTCATTGAGACATCGGCGAGTTCAAGTTCTAAGTGAAAGAACGAATACTCTATCTTTTGGTTTAATTCAATTCGCAATGCGCTCGGTCAAGCAAGGGAGTTGACAGTGATTAGTTAACAATAATGTTGTCAGTTGTAGCGGTTGTTTGTCATGTTTGTTATTCATTATCCTTTCCTCGTGATACGAGGCTCAAAACACTTGAAAAGGTCTCGACCCGCGGTTCCGTATCAGCGAGGCGAGCGTGTGAAGTCAATTCGCGAGACACTGCGCGTGCTTGGGCATTTGCGCATGATTAATGGTATATGCACTGAGCGGACATGTTTCGTCCAGGCTGTGTCTGGCAGCGTCGGTTTCCTTACGGGGCCAGGTTTATGGACTAGGCGAGGTTCCTTCGGCGATTGCCGTTGGAGTGTGTCACTGTTCCGATATCAGGGCTTTTATAAAATGAGCGAACCGCTGTATATCGTGCATTTGACACGTATAAATGAGTGATGAAATAGTTGTTGGAAAGTACACGAGATGAGGAGTTCTTTCTTTGAATGCAAGAAATTATTCATAACGAATAGAAATTGGTTGTGAATTTTTGAATTTTTTTCTGAATGAACACATTTCTTTTATTTTTTTGATTTTTTAAGGAATTTCTCACGATTTTTTTTTTCAATTTATGTATTTTTGAAAAATGTTCGAAATTTAGTCGGGATTTTTGAATTCATTATATATTTTTCAATTTTTCGGAATTTTGCTTTTTTTCAACATTTTCAAATTCTTTTGAAATATCTACATTTTTGCAGGATTTTTGAATTTTGCCAAATTTTCATATTTTCGGTGTTTTTGAATGTTTTTCACCATATCGAGTTTTGATAATTTTGAAAAAATTTTCAGAATCACTTAAAAGTTTATAAATTCCAACATTTCTTGAATTTTGAGGATTTTTTCTCGAATTTTCTTATTACACATTTTTAAAATTATTTTCTAATATTTCCTAGATTATGAAAATTGAACATTCGCAAGATCTAAGATTTTCCAATACTTTGAAAACATTGAAATATTTTCAAATATTTGACAGAATTTTTGAACTTTCAAAATATGAAAATTTTTTGAAATTTTCACATTTTTTCACATACGTTACAAATTTTTGAACAACTTTTCACGTTTTTTTCCAAATTTTAGAATTTTGTAGGAATTTTGGAATTTTGACGAAATTTACGATTTTTTTTTCTAATTTCTGAAAGTTTCCCGTAATTTTCCTTTTTTTCGAATTCTTCCAGAATTTCTTCATTTTTTCATTTTTCAAAATATTGTCGTATTTTCAGAATTCTTACGGTATTCAAAAACTTTCAAATTGTTCCGAA
The DNA here is from genome assembly GCA_030522785.1 of Platygaster equestris. NCBI lineage: Eukaryota > Metazoa > Arthropoda > Insecta > Hymenoptera > Platygastridae > Platygaster > Platygaster equestris. The sequence goes on from JAPYZK010003950.1 coordinate 10,105, forward strand.
ATTCTAGAATTCTTTGAAAATTATCAGAAATGTTCCAAAAATTATACTTGAACAGTTTTTTCGAGTTGTGTACTAAATCCGTGAATTTTCAAAATTTAAGCAATAATTGGGCAAAAATTAGAAAAAGTGGGAGGAAAAACAACAATTCTTCCGAACATTGCTCGGAATCTATCGGTTTTAAAAAATTAGGTATTCCATCAATATTCGAGTCATCGAGGATTTGATGAAAAAGTTAAAAGTACACGCCGTTACCCTCAAACATCATGCAAATAAGCCACTTCGTACTTAACGAGAGGATTTCCCTCTTTCTCCCTCCCGCAGTCAGGACAGAGTCGTTTATGGCTACGGGTGTACGATAGTACAAACACGAGGGTGGCTCGTACCTCCTAGAGATGAAATCCGCAACGCGCGCGATCTTATCTTAGTGGTTGAATAATGTAACGGGGCATCGGGCTGAATGATTTAAAAGTTCAAGTTCTGGGCAACATTGGTGGCTCGTTGGAAAGGGGGAAAAAGTTGGCTGTTATTTCAGAGGCGCTGGTTCATCGTGTGTAAAAACACAGGGGACGCGTTAACACGAAAACTTTTTGCGTTTTCCTGAGAAAATTAGCATAAAATACGCACTCGCGTAGCCGGGATCCGCGTGAGCAAACAGCCCCCCAGGTTTCGGGGGCGCTCCTAACGAGGAAAAGACGTTGACACAATGATTAAGGCAATAGTCCTCGCCTTCGTCTCCAGGACCATTTTACAGCACATTTACATTGTGGGACTGTGAATGAGGCAGGAACTTTTTGAATTTTATACACCCTCGGAGCTTAATTTACTTGTCCAATAAAGTTAACGGGGAGAGTTGCGAGATGAATTCGAAACCGTGCCATCGGAAAAGTGTGGCGTATCTGGGACGTGCCTCAATTTTCTGCTCTTTCTGACGATAGGCAGAATTCGGATTATAAAAGTCAGGGTTTGGAAGTAACGCGTTACTCTAAAACGTTACATTTTTAGATGTAACGATAACGTAATGCGTTACTTTAATGACAAAGTAGCGATAAGGCTAACTAGTTACTTTTCACGCGGTAACAAGTAAAGAAATTTTCATTACTTTCACGTTACTAATTCTTATTTATTGGAAATTTCAAACATTTCGAAGAATTTTTGAATTTTGAAAAACGTTGGAGTTCTGAAGTTCGAGAGTTTCGAAATTTAGGAATTTCGAGGAGTACGTGTCGATCGAAGTTTTGCAGAATCATAAAGTTCCAAAGTTTTGACATTTTCAGACATATCGGGGATTTGGATTTACGGAATTGAGAAGTTTTGAGACATTTTTAAAAATTTCGGAGTTCTCAAATAAGAAAGTTTTGGAATTTTTCAAGTTTCAGATATTTCGGGAGTTTTGAAGAGTTTCTAAGTTTTAATGCTTGGAAGTATCGGAATTTCGGAAGTTTCAGGATGTTTCAAGATTTTTGAAATTCAAAATGTTCTGATGTTTTGAGACTGCAATTTTGAAAAGTTCTGAAAATTTAAAAATGTTAGAAGAATTTTGAAATTCCC
>JAPYZK010003951.1:0-11125 GCA_030522785.1 Platygaster equestris
GTTTTCCTTTCCGAGTGGTTCAATTTTCACTCCTGCGTAGCTCATTTTGGTGATCTACGGATTTCGGATCGATAGCACGAGGCGACCTAACCTCACTTTCGCGTACTTTTCACCTTTTTGACTTACGACGGCGCGTTTTCGGGTGTGTTTCCACTTTCTTTTACTTTCTGGCGCAGTGGAAGCGTGTTGGGCCCATAACCTGTTGTTATTCGCGATTTTTCGATTGCAATAAAACACGTAACACGGAGCTTCGGTACAATTCAGGTCAAGTTTTGTTGAATACAAATCTGTAAAGTTGTTCCCCTTTTTTTTCTAGCATACAAGAGCTAAGAGGGCGCTACCCGAACCGCGCGAACATTTAAAGTCGATCCCCAATAATCTTAATTTTTTTTTTCAGAGTTTAACTTACCAAGGGTATAAATAGACATATTTTCAATTTTTGTCTGAAAAAAAAAAATACAAAAAAATCTGACAAAAAGTTTTGAAAACGCAAGTAGCGAATATTCTGACGAAGAAAAATCAGTTTTTCGGCAGGTTCCGGTTTTAGCCTGGACCTTTTTTCTGTAATGGTGTTTCCTGCAGTCGAATTAACCCTTTCAGACGTGACAGACGTTGCCGGAATTATGAGGTACTTGTCAAAAAAGTCGTTTTCCATACCTCTGAAAATTAAATTCGTTGTTCAACTATGTTCAAGATAGCCTCAGAGATTTGAATGATGTATAATACTTCGAAATGTCGATTACGTCGCCATCGATTAAGCGATCCTCTTGTTACGTTTAGAGAATCGCAGCATTGACAACTAGTTGAATGGTGTGTGCGGCGCAGCTCAAGTTTGTCAGCTATAAATCAAGAGCAATTCATGTCTATTGAGTCCAAATGTTGTTAACTTAATAACTATTCATTAACGTTGTGTCATTTTCAGTTGATTACTGTTTTTTGATATCAATTCTGTGCATTATAAAAAAATCCAACTATATAATTTTACAACGTTAAGTCATGATAAATCTGTCATCTCTTTTATACACGAATGATATCTACTTGCGAAACTTTATCCAAAATTTATTTCGTATTTTGCACGTACTTCCATTTGGTTGCACGTCGCAATCACATTCCTGGCATTGTCTGTAACTGCACAGACGAGCTTGGAATCGAGACAAGAGAATTTGTTGTCCACGAGTCCTCTGAATAAACGTTTCATTACTGTCGCCGTAGACCGAAATTCGACTGGAACTACTCCAATAGTGGCGGATTGGAGAACTTTGTCAATAAAATGCGCCTTTACTGTGAGATAGTGCTGAGTGGTCCTGCTAGACCATCCATCGAACGTGAGAGCCACGTTGCTGTAAAAAAATTTATTATGGTTCAAAAAGTATTATAAGATATTTTAGTTAATTTTTTTCATATACCTCGTTTTTGATAAAACGTTAAGAAGGTGTTCGAGGGTTTTGTCGAAAGCTCCATTTATGAATTCATCGCGCAAGGTTCGCTTACAAGTTAGGGAATATCTTGGGTCCAATTTGGGGACCAACTCTCGGAACCCTTCGTCATTGACCACTGAGAGCGGTTGCAAATCTTTAATGACAAATTTGGCAACCGCTTGGTCCAAGCTTTTTTTCCGTTTAGAGTCACGACCATAGGGTACGATGCTCGGTCGTCTCACGATAAATTTGTCAATTTTTACGCGTTTTCTTTTGCGAGATTATTGTTTTGTCCTGAATAAACATAAAAAAAATCCAAATTAGCGAAAATTCAATCAGTCAAGTTAACCACACTGTAAAAAATTCAGATGAAAATCACTACGCTCAGCTTGTGAAATTCCGGACTCCAAGCTCAGCTTAGTGGAATGACTGAAAGCTCGTAAAATTCTCGCAGGCATTTTAGCTTCGATGAAATTCACAGACATATGACATCTGCAGCGTAGAATATATGTATATACTGCACTAAGCTCGCATATAAGGTGATGGAAAATAAATAGGTGTATGAAATTCTGCATGCGGATGGGGAAATTACGAGCCGATATGAAATTTCATACATAGATATAATAAAAATCCCTACCAACTATGAATTTTACAAGCGGCAAGTAAAATTCATCAAGATTGTAAAATTTCGACGCTGAACTGGGGTCCGGAATTACACAAACTGAGCCTAGTGATTCCACTAGCGGCCAATGAATTCCGAAAAATGGCTAAAAACCACTAGACTGGGCATTGTGAAATCGCTAGCGTCTCGTCATTTTGAGGCAGCCACGATAAAAATCACTGTGCTCAGTACAGTGATGAAAAGCACTAGCGGGTAGTAATTTTTATCTGCATTTCTTACAGTGCAGTTTTCAAAAAATTTTTCTTACTTATTTAAGGTCGATTATGAGCCATTGTCTTCGCTGCTACCTTCGCTGGAATTGTTAAGAGCTCTATTCCACTCCTCCGAGTAATGTGCTTCTTAATGTTTCTTCAAATCCGTCGTATTATTGAAAGCACCAGAGTGTCCACACTTGCAGGTAGCTAATTTTCCATCCTTACTATGAGTGAAAAAAGCCACACGGGAGACCTCTTAACTTGAGTTTTGACCCTGCATAATTCATTTTCACGTCAATTCATTAGTTTCGAAATTTTTTCCGTCAATTTGTTTTTTAGTTTCTTAATGACGATTTATTGTTACATTATTTCTAAGATATATGTTATGAAATTTCGAAAAGATATTTTATAGTATTAAAAAGATACATTTTTTTAACGATTTTCATATTTTTCTGAATGAAAGTGTCTATCAACACGCACGGGCACCTAACGTGCACCAACGTGCACCAACGTGCACTAACGTGCACCTTACATACGTGCACTGAACGTGCACTTAGCGTGCACTTACCGTGCGCTAAAGTGCACCTAATGTGTGCTTAACGGGCGCCTGAGGAAAAAAATATTATCATCGCGAGCAGTCAATCGGAATCGATATCGATATATCGATGTGGTGATCTAGTTATACTCTGGTTGTCTATGTGGGGAGTGGGGACGAGTTGGTTTGTTTCGGTTGTTTACGTGTCAGCATATACAATAACAAGTAAATAAACATAAACAACATAACTCGGAATATAATGTAATGATATATTGTGGGCGTGAACTGTATGAACGTCGTTGCGGATTGTTGACAATTGACAATATTGACGTTCCGTGTACCCAATTTTGTCCATAATACAATTGGAGTATACTTATTACTTATCTGACGCGCCGATCCCGAGCTGCGTGGTCGTCTTGTTCATTCAATTACTCCCCAATAAGTATACTTCGATTGTATTATGGAAAAAATTGGGTACACGAAACGTCAATATTGTCAATTGTCAACAATGTGCAACGACGTTCATACAGTTCACGCCCACAATATAATTCATCACATTAAATATAGCAAGTTATGTCGTTTATGTTTATTTACTTGTTATTGTATATGCTGACACGTACACAACCGAAACAAACCGACTAATCCCCACTCCCCACATACACAGCCAGATTATAACTAGATCACCACATTGATGTATCGATATCGATTCCGATCGACTGCTCGCGACGATAATATTTTTATATTATAATTTAAATGCACGCTAAGTGCACGTTCAGTGCCCGCATGTAAGGTGCACGTAAGTGGCACGTAAGTGCACGTTAGGTGAACGTTGGTGCACGTTAGGTGCCCGTGCGTGTTAATAGACACTTACTTCATAAACACTCTTCGACTACATAGAGATTTATTTATTTAAAGATTTTTATATTATCTTACAGATTTGTTCAAGGCAATTTTATAAAAATGCATTCATTTTTAAGGGATTCATTCTTTTATAAACATTTGTGTTTTTAGAAAGATTTGATACATGAATTAATGTCGTTACGCAACTGACATAATGAACTTTTTTTAAAAATAAATGCACATTTATTTTTTTTTAAACAGTCATTCTGTTTTCGTTATTGTATTTATCGACTTGAAAACTATAGGTAACACCACTTCTTTCCATTTTAGGGTGCAAATTCAAAGCTTAACGTACGTTTCATATCAAATATAAAAAGTGTGCCGCATGTTTGAAATTCAATTTATCCAATTTTTTTATCACTAGTAAAGAAAAACACAACAAAATATCCACCCAGAAATAACTGGAGCATTCGGATTTTTGACATTAGGCTGAGCACGGTCACTATCGCCGCTTCCACTTGCTTCGGTCACTAATAACGGCAAAGTTGCCTGTTTTTTGCGTTTGGAAGTTTTTACAGTTTTCTTGTTGATATTGTTGAACAATTTCAATTGAGGATGTGGATTACAACGCAATGCAACGCAACAAATAACGCGAATTGACCCTCTGCGCACTTTCAATTACTAATATATATACAACGAACAAACGAAAAACGCGAATTGCCCGCATGCGCACTTTCACTCCGCTCTCTCGTTTTATTATACTCGCAAGCACTCGCCATCTTCTGCTCGTTCGTAGAGAGTGAGAGAAAAATACTTCGCCCTGCGGTATTTTTGAAACTTGAGAAAATACTAATAAGTATCAGTATAGTTAAAAAGTAACTGATAATTATTGATATTTTTCCTTACTGATACATATCAGTAGTTACTGATACTTTTCCCAACTTTATTTACCATCCTGTCTCTACCATCCGTAGTTTTAACCTGTTTTAACATGTAAGCCACACCCCTTTTATCGCCTTTTATTCTCGATAACTTCAAATGGTTCTACTATACAGTGATGGGGAACAGTCACGGGTAATTATGGTGCTTCCGAGAAATGAACCCCACTACTTTTTCTGCTCCCTTTCTAGCGCTGCTATTGGCTGATCGAGCGCACGAGACAGACCGATGAAGCCAGCAAACTAGAAAGAGAAAAGAGAGGTTTCGCTCCGAACGCTGGTTCTCGCTACCCGCTGAGCGCGCGGGTTTCAAATCTATTGTGTTTCGAGTTTCGGATAACGATGTTAATTTTAGGCAAAGCGAAAGGTTCTGTTCTGAAATGAGATGAATCATTATGTGTGAGTACGAAAATGAATTTGTTTTGATTTATTGATTGACTTTCTTATCACAAACTTTGTACAGGAATGGTTTTTTGCTGGCGTGAGTGCGAACATGACTTGTACAATTAGATTCTCAAGGCATGAAAACTTTTTTCATCATCTTCGTACTTTTACGCGGTTTTTCGCCAGTGTGTTTCCAACTGATAAGGCCAGTGTTTCCAACTGATAAGGTTTGAAACTGAAAAGCCATGAGCTACTCACACTAGCAAAAAACCCTGTAAGTACGACACTTTCAAAAAGAGTTCTAATAATGGCTCACTTAACTTGAAAAAAGTATGTGATATCCACACTTGCAAAAAACCTCATCAGTTGGAAGTGTGTAAAAAGAATTACAGTCGATCGTTCCCCGTGCGAAAATTCATGTTCACACTCGCACTGGCGAAAAACCGCGTACAAGTACGATGATGGTGAAGAAAGTTCCCATGACTCAAGAATCTAATAACACAAGTCATGTTCAAGTCATGTTTCAGAAGCCATGAGCGTACTCATACTAGCGAAAAACCCTTTACGAAAATTTCAAAAAGACTTATCATATTGTAGATTGAATCAAAATAATTTTTTTCAACATATTTAAAAATATGCCAAAATTTTTATCATCAATATCTTTATTTTATATAAATATATATATATGATAAATGATATGTATAATTTTTTTCAAGATATTAAAGAATATGCACAACATTTTCCTACCCTTTTTTGGATCATTTTGCTGATGTACATACCATTTTTCATCAGTTTATAAGTGTCTAGCTCAAATTACGTTTCGAAAGAAATGTAACAATTTTCGGAGGCAGCGGAATTTGAAGTTGCAACTTTTGCATCAGAAATCCGATAGTCGCCTTTTTTGTCTATTAAATATATGTCAATTTGGATGCTTATTTCCAATTTAAGTTGATGAATATTCAAATACTATAATATCATATGTTTTTACGTTTTTTAATCGCTACAAAACCTTATAAACATGATTTTCTATTCCCTAGTGTAATAAAAACGTATCAAATAGTACTATAAAAGAAATTCCTCATGTCAGGAAAGTTTTTTCTATAAAAATATGAAACTTTTATAAAACTATCATAGAATCAACTCCATCGGATAACAAATTTTTATAAATAATTAATTCATTTTATCAAAATTTCGCCTGTTTTTATAAAAACTACAATCAGTAGGGTAAGGTTTATTTTTCAAGGTATTCAGCTGAAGAAATGAACCTTACTGCTTTACTGTTAATTTTTCCTAACATTTAATATTTTGTTGGAGAAAAAGAACGGAATTCAAATGAATTCTGGACAGAACCTTTCGCTTTACTTAAAATAAACATCGTTATCCGGAACTCGGAATACAATAGATTTGAAAGCCGCGCGCTCAGCGGGTAGCGAGAACCAGCGTTTGGAGCGAAACCTCTCTCTTCTCTTTCTAATATACTGCCTTCATCGGTCTGTCTCGTGCGCTCGATCAGCCAATAGCAGGGCTAGAAAGGGAGCAGAGAAGGTAGTGGGGTTCATTTCTCGGAAGCACCATAATCACCCGCAGGGAGTACAAGCTGAGCCTAATAGTGGTTGTGCATAAGCGTGTGTTACACGCGTTCACAGCTGCTTTTTGGCAATTCGAGTATGTATTAAAATATAAATTTCACAGAGACATCGTTTTACTGATTTCGAAATAGCAGCCGCCGCTGCTGCGTACAAAATTTTCGGACGGAAATCATACACCGTTTTTCGCGACATCATAAAAGGAATTCCATCAGTACAGACAATTCAGGAAGGTCTGAAAAACATTCATCTCAAAGAAGGGATAAATCCATTGATGGAATATTTTTTGAAAAAACTGGCTTCTTCAAGGTTCAAAATCTCCTGAAAATCATTCTGCTATGGGACGAGGTAAGTTGGTTTAAACAATGTCGGTTGTTAGATCAACATTCATACATCCCTTATTCCACGAGACTTGCTGAAAACCTTTTAACGAAAATGATGGAAAGTATCAGTTTTTAAGAGTTGTATTATACTATACTATAGTTTACCCGTCACAAAACGCGTACTAAACAATCCTGGACAGGGTTTCAAAGAGAACCGAAAGCTTGATCAACCAAACAGTTTCAACTGTTAATTATGCTCCAAGTAACTACATACTAACTAAACCCTCATAAATCGCGGAGTGTACCAACTTCCTGTATTATTTTGTTACTCAGATGTCTATCAAACCGAAAGTGGAGTACGACTCTGAACACGATCAGATCATTGGAATAGGCCGATAGGGGACCAACTCCAACCCACAACTTGTCAAACATGAACTCGTTTTCATGGTTCGTTTTTTAGCAACCGGGGAAAAATCTCCTTTATTCTTTTCTTCGTCTGGAAGTTCGTCAACAGGAACGCAGCTTGAACGCTGCATTAAAACCCATAGCCGAACTTTGCAAAAATATGGCTACGACGTTGTCGCCTCTTGTTGCGATCAGAGAGGTACAAATGAAGGGGCAATTAATTATTTGATTGCATTGGCCAGACTACAGAGAGGAATAGAAAACCGCGAACATGATAAGTCACTTTTCGTTTAACTTTTGACCTCGTTTTCTTCCGTAAGTGTATCAAAACTTTTCAAAAATTATGCCCTAGCCAGTCAAGGGCGACGTTTTGGCGACGTTTTCTCGTCGCTTTTTTAGAGCGATAAGGGAAAACTCAAACAAATTTCAATTTTTCAATCTTTCGGATACCTGAAACTTCCCAAATCTTCCGAAAACATTGAATTTCTCCAATTTTTTTAAAAAACTAAATATATTTAGGTTTTTTGAACAATTTTAAACTCAATTAATTCCGATAAAATTTAGAATTCTTGTAATTGTGTAAGAACTCAACATTTTCGAATTCTTCGTAACAATTCAACATTATTTGATTTTTGTGAAAAAAATTAAATTTTGACCATAAAAAGGAATTGAAATTTCCGATTGCTCCAAAAAACTAACAATTCCCGAAATCTTAATAGAACTCTAACCGTCGAATTTTTCGGAAAACCCAAAATATTACTATATATTTCCAAAAAAACTGAGAATTCGCAAATCTGTTGTAGAATTACAGATTTCTGAATTTCCGATGAACTTGAGATTTTTTCAATAAAATAATTGAAATCCGCTAATGTTTATGAAATCTAACGATTCTTGAAATCATCTTAAAAACTGCAACATTTTAAATTTCTCAAAAAAACCCTATACTTTCAAACTGAAAATAGTATACAAAACGTACGTGTAGAGGATGAAAAATGTCTTTTCTGCTTCCCCGTAAATGTCTCAAATGTTGAACTAAATTTGAAGTTCAAAAATTTTTGAGATTTGTATTTTGAGTTTCGGAATCTTTCATGTAACATGTTTTCCAATCATTTCACAGTAAACTGCCTTTTGAAATTGCTCGTATCTTTTGAGTAAAGTAATTGAAAAAAGCTATGTTTCACCTTTCTTTCAGACGATTTCACGTACGAAGTGGACAACCATGAAATTATACTTTTGGGACCCTCCCCACTTGATCAAGGGTATCAGAAACAATATTATCAAGAAATATCTCAGTATTGGAAATTTTGAAAAAAAAAATACGTCTCTGTGTGTAACACTATCGTTTGTACGTGGGAAATGGATCGATCTTTGAATCCTCATAAACTCCGGTTGGAAAAGGTAACTCTTGAATACATCGAAGAGAACAAATTGCACATAATGAGGGTCAATCGAGCTGTTCGGGTCTTGAGAAAGAAGATGGCAGATTGGATCGAAGAACTAGCGACATCAGGAAAGCAAACAATGGTGGATGGTGAATATTAATCGATTAATCTTGCCGAAAGTCTTGCGGTTGCAAAATGTGTACGATTTTTCAATGATTTGTTCGATTCGTTCAACGGGGACGGTCGGGATAGTGTTCCATTGAGACAAATTTCAAGTTTTGATAGTGAACATTCCAATTTCTGGCCTGATTGCAAACGCGAATTGACAAAAATGTCTTGGTTTGCACAAGACGGAAATGAAAATTTTGTTGCGACTTGTTTCCCTTCAATTGAAAATTGAACGTTAAATATCAACAGTGCACGACATCTTTGAAGAAAATTATTGCGAAATGGTTTCACTTCCCTGTCAATGTGTTTCTTGCATCAAGATCCACTTGAAAATTTTTTCGGGCAAATCCGTTGTCGCAATGGCAGGAATGTTAATCTGACGGTCAAACGATTTGAATTAGCATATTTATCATGCCTTTTGACATCCATGAACAGCAGCATGTACAACAAAAATCGAAATTGCGAAGAGCAACTCGAACAGTCTTTTTTGTTGTGTCTTGAAAATCATTTGTGCAATCACTTGCTCACTGGATCAACCATTCCAAAAGATGAAGATAATTTACAAAAATTGCCGTTTGTCGTCGAAAAAATTCGCTGTCTTTGAAAAATTTAGATCGCAAAAGTCTGTACTAGTACAAAAATTGAACGCAGTGTCAATTTTTGCGGAGATTGTCAAGACTTTTTAAATAGTCCTTATTTTTCGAAGACTGCAGGTCAAATTTTGTCAGTATGCTGTGTCCATCTTTCTAATAAAATGCATCATGATTTCATCGCTGATTGTTTAGAAGAAGAAGTCGACGTTGAGAAACCTCTGTTTCCTGCATGTGGCAACGACCATCCAGACTTGTCACATGCTGTTATACGTAACTTGATCGTCGAACTCTTGAGTTGGTCGTGTGATTTTGTAAATGCGGCACTTGTAGCGAAAGTTGAGAAATAATCGCGAAAAAAATCTGAGAAACAAAAATCATCAACTATCTTGAAACTCGGCAAAAGCGCTTTTGCCAAAAAATTTAAAACTTAAATTCCGATTTTGTAAAATGCGTTTGTTTTCCGGCTGTTACGTGTATTTTCCATCACTAGACTATAAGTGTCCTAAGTGAAAAAGTATTTCTCATTAATGAAGAACAATATTTTTATTAGAACTTTGTTAATTCCAGCGTCATCTCATTTCCATGTTGATCGCGAATTCACAATAAATGGAACATTATATAAATAGAATATTGTCAATACAACATTATGAATGAAACTCGTTCAGTTTGATAAATAAACCTGTTCAGAGCATTGTTTTGACGATTTTTCCCGAAATTATTATTATTCTAATGACCCTGTATCCGAATATAAAATATCTATCACGCAATTTACAGTTGCCGTACATATATACACTATGAATAAATATCTATCATTTTCCTAATTCAATTTTTGATAATGTTTCATATTACATTCTGAAATTTCTTTTTGTTCTCTCAATTACTTAAAAAATGTTCCAACTTTTTATCTTATCATATTTGTCCAATTTTATTGTATTCTATTTTATTAAGACGTTTTTATGAGGTGATAAATATGTTTTGATTTAATTTTTCAAAAGTTCATCCACGATTCGATTTACATTGCGAATTGCAAAATTTTTCAAATGCAAACTCGTGCCCCTTTATTATCCTTAAAGACATAATGTAGTAAATTAATATTTACATTTGAATTAGAAATTCGAAGTATTGAATTCCAAATATTATACCTTCCTTTCATTAAATTTTCGGTGCAATTGAAGAATTAATCGATTGATGTCCGCATCTATTATTTTTATACATTTATTCGCTTGTTAAATAAACTATTTATTATGAACTATATAAGTTATTGAATTGAATAATTAACTTTATATGATCATTCGATTTATAACATAATTCCATTATTCAATAAATGAGTACGTCAGAGAAAAAGAGAGGCTCCTGCGAGTCGTGAGAAAAAAAACGACTACAATTCTTTGAGGGCAAAAACGCGGCAAATATTCCCAAGAGAAAAAAATCTTTATATTAATTATGAGCAAAAGAAAGATAAATTTTTGTTCATTTCTTGCTCTCGAGTATATGGGGTTGCTTTTTTTTCAGGATCATTTTGTTGTTAGTTTGTGTTAAGGTTTTCGCGCTTAATTTTATCAGCTTAATTTTCTTCTTTCAATTTCACGAAAATAAGGTTCGTGCATCAAATGAATGTAGAGCGCGTTTTCAGATCTGTCCACGGTTTTTTTACGCATAGATTATCTTAAGTTGTAT
>JAPYZK010003952.1:0-11389 GCA_030522785.1 Platygaster equestris
TCCGAACGAAATTTCTGGTTACGTCCTTGGGTGGTGTGATGAAGTCGGGGGAAATTTCGTACTCTGAGTCGAGTTGATTTTAACGACTAGTATTTAGATTACGTAATGATGAATGATCCAAGGTGTACTTTGATGATCCATGAAATGAGAGAGAAACCTGACTAGACTTACTTGGATCATTTTTGTTTGTTGGTTCGTTCTCGCTGGTGGTTGATTTTGCTCTGAAACACAAAAACAGTTTTATATTATTATAATTGGGAAGAGTTGAAATATTCTTCAGCAGAATGATTGAGTATTAGTTTATTAGTGAAAATTGGTAGAAATCACACTTAGTTTATTAGTGAAAATTGGTAGAAATCACACGAAAAGTTCGAAAAAGGAACTTTCTACGGATCTGAAGCGCAACTGAGGATTCGAAATATTTGACTACTCAAGCTTTTGTGCTCGACCTTATTAGAAATAAGGATTTTTAATTGAATTATTGAGTTGAAACTTCAAGTTTGAACTGCGACTCGTGAATTTAAAGTTCGATTTCGCAACTCTGAGCTACGAATTTACTTTAAAACTTGAAGGTTGGAGTTTATTCCGGAAACTTCAAGTTTGAAGTTTAATTCCGCAACTTCGAGCTGCGAATTAATTTCTGGATTTCCAAGGTTGAAGTTCGAATCGAAAATTTCTGGTTTAAACGTCAATTCGGAAACTTCAAGTTTGAACTTTAATTGGGAAACTTCAAGTTCAAAGTCTGATTCAGCAAGTTCAAGCAATTTTCGGAACTTCAAGGTTGAAGTTCGTACATGGAATTCATTTTAATGTATCGAAACCTTCAAATTTGAACTTCGATGTGGAAATTTCAAGTTTGAACTTCAAATTGGAAACTTCGAGTTTGAACTTCACTCCGTATTAAATTTCAAAGTTCCATTCCGCATTTTCGAGTTAGACATAACTTCCATAACTTCAAGGTTGAACTTTAGTTCGGAAACTTCAGGTTTGAAGTTCATCAATTCAGCAACTTTGAACTAAAAATATAAATCTGGAATTTCCAGTTTGAACTCAAATTCGGAAACTTCAAACTTGAAACGTTTATATCGGAAACTTTAAGTTTGATCTTCATTTCGTAAATTTCGATTGAAAAGTTCAGTTCCGCAAATTTGAGCTAGAAAAAACCCCCAAAACTTCATGGTCGAAATTCATTCTGATAACTTCAAGTTGTAACTTTCATTCGAATGCTTCAAGTTTGAACTTCAATTTGAATACTTCAAGTTCAAAGTTGAATTTCGCCACTTCAATCTAGAAATCAACTTCTGAAACTTCAAGTTCGGAGTTTATTTCAGCAACTTCAAGCAAGAAATCAACTTCGAAAACTTCAAATTTGAAGTTCATATGGAAAACTTAATGTTTGAACATCAATTCCGCAACTTAGAGATAGAAAAAACCTCCGAAACTTCAGTTTCAACGTCAACTCGTAAACTTGAAGTTATGACTCTAATTCGGAAACTTCAAGTTTGAACTTCAAATTCAAAACTTCGAGCTTGAACTTCACTCCGTGAATTAAATTTCAAAGTTCTATTCCGCATTTTCCAGCTAGAAATAACTTTCATAACTTCAAGGTTGAACTTCAATTTGGAAACTTTAGATTTCAACTTCATCGTTTCAGCAACTTTGAACCAAAAATCGACATCCCAAATCTACAGTTTGAATTCAAATTTGGAAACTTCAAGCTTGAAGTTTGTATCGGAAACTTCAAGTTCGAACTTCAGTTCGGAAACTTCGAGTTTGATCGTCATTCCGTAAATTTCGATTGAAAAGTTCAATTCCGAAAATTTGAGCTAGAAACAACTTCCAAAACTTCATGGTTAAAGTTCATTCCGAAAACTTCAAGTTTGAATTTTAATTCGAATACTTAAAGTTCAAAATTGAATTCCGCAACTTCAGTCTAGAAATCAACTTCTGAAACTTCAAGTTTGGAGTTTATTTCAGCAACTTCAAGCAAGAAATCAACTTCGAAAACTTTAAATTTGAAGTTCATATCGAAAACTAAATGTTTGAACATCAATTCCGCAACTTAGAGATAGAAAAAACCTCCGAAACTTCAGTTTCAACGTCAACTCGTAAACTTGAAGTTAGGACTCCAATTCGGAAACTTGAAGTTTGAACTGCAGTTCGAATACTTCAAGTCTGGAGTTCAATTCCATAACTATGATTTACATACCAACTTCCAAAATTTTAAGTTTGGATTTCAATTCGAAAACTTCAAGTCTGAAGTTGGATTTAGCAACTTCGAACAAGAAATCATCTTCTGAAACTTCAAGATTAGAGTTCATATCGAAAAATTCGAGCCTGAACTTCAATTCAGCAACTGCAGGTTTGAACTTCAGTTCGTTAATTTCAATTTTAAAGTTCCATTCCGCAACTTCAAGCTAGAAATAACCTCCAAAACTGTATAGCCAAATTTCATTCCGAAAATTCCAATTCCGAACTCCAAGTCTGACACCTAATTTCGCAATTTTAAGCTGAACATCAACTTCTGAAACTTCAAGGCTGAAGTTCATTTCCAAAACTTCGAGTTCGAACTTCGATTCGGAAACTTGAAGTTCAAAATTAAAGTCAGCGAATTCTAATTTAAGGTCCATTTTTAACACAGTAAGCTTGACAAATCCGAACTGAACTTCAAACTTGAAGTTTCATAATGAATTCCATAGCTCCAGAATTGAACTTCAAACTTGAAATTACGGATGTCGATTTCGAACTCAAAGTCTCTCAAGGAAACTCAGAACTTATACAACTAAAAAAACCCATTTTTCCACCATTCATCATTTCCTCAATTCACTGATTTCTTCCCCAAAATTTCACTCCCATCTTCCACCTCCATCAATACCAATATAAACACGAATTCCCTGCCACTCGAATTCCAATATCCCTCAGTTCCCGTAACATAATATCCCAACATTAAAACAATGATCCCGTGTCCACGTGAACATCCGAATTTACGCTATCCCACGCGATGATTACGTATTTTACAATCACTGATGGACTGGCCGAACGAGAAATCTGAGCCTCAACAGCCCATTACGTGTTCGACACGATCTTCGACTAATGACGGTAAGTAAGTACATTGAATACTCCGTCGCGTAAATCGTATAACTCAGTCAAACATCGTGCTTAATTCTCTCCGAGTGTAAGAAATCCAGCCCGACGTATTGAACGATCCTCGGATAAATTCGATACACCTGAGAACAACTAATTTGAATTTCAAATCGCCAGACGATTATTTTTTCTACGACGTGTTATTGCATTTTTCGATCGATCACGTTTCGAAAATCCGTAATTTGCATTTCGGATAATCGCGGTCGCTGCGCCAAGTGATAATTTTGCACTGTCGGGGGATAATTACTTTTTTCAATGTTGGGCGCGAGGACGCGGATGGTGTTTATTCAATTAGTTCGGGATTGGACGGCCTGGTTGGGTTTCGATCTCGTGCAGGTTTTGTGGGGTTATGTTGGGACAGGAAATTTTATGGGATTTGCGATTGTTTTTCATTGGGGGGTGTGGATTTTGTTATTTGCTGGATGAGTGGGAAGAAATTCTCCGAAATTTAGAATTCCGAAATCTTCAAAATATCTCCAGAACTTTGATACGTCCGAAATTGCGATACATTCAAAATTTTTTGAGCTTCGAGCTGTATATGGAACTTGGGAATTCTTCAAAATTTTTGGAAACTCAAAAATGTGAGCTTTTTGAACTTTAAAATGATTCGAAATTTCTGAAACTTCTGAAACTTTCAAAATTTCTAAACTTGAGAGGCTAATTTTTTACGAACTGCACAAACTTGGCGATTTTTGAAAATTGTCCGGAACTCGAAAATTCTTCAAAACCGATCTCAAAAAAGCTTGAATCTCGAAAAATCGAGCTGAAAGAAACTGGTAAGCGAAAATTGGTTCATTCTGATCAGTAACTCCGAATAAAATCGGCGAAGCTGTAAAAAATGCACTATTAAAATTTTAAATCATGTGAAATTTTTAAGTATTGCAGAATTTGCTACTTTTTAAATTTCGAAAAAATTGAACAATGAATAATGATAGAAATGTGGAAAATTGATGTAATGAAATGGAATAAAAATACTCTTAAAAAATTAGAGTAACCAAACAAAAATGTAAGAATTAAAAATGTGAATAAAAAATAAATTTGAATAATTTCAAAAGTTTAGAACATAGCATAGTTCCAAAATAGCAATATTCTGAAACTTCGAAATTTTAAGAATTTGAAGAACTGAAAACATCGAAAATTGTATGATTTTCCAAAACTTTCAAAATTTCCTTGAAAAATATGAACAATTGTAGAAATCGAGTAAAATTCATCAATTTCTAAAATTTACAAATTGCTAAAAATTTCAGGAACACTTCAAAATTGAAATAACTCAGGATTTTTCGAGATCTAAACGTTTCCGAGATCAGTTTTTTGGAAAAAAACACAGAAAAACTTTGAACAATCGATAAACCATAGAAAAACGACGATTTATCGACTATTCAAGGTTTTTCTGTGTTTTTTTTTCAAAAAACTGATCTGGGAAGAATTCTCCCCAGAAAGAATCTTCGCCTTTTCCAATTTATTAAAATTGCATACACTCGAAATCTGGAAATTCTGTTACATAACAAGAATTGTGTTCCTTTAGGGTCAAAAATTTTGCACTTCCGATTGTTTTAACATTTTATTGTAGACAATTCAATTATAAAAAATTGTAGATTATAACATTTATATTACTAATTATAAATTATATTGCGAACAATTACGAATATCCGACACCGATAATTTTAGAAGACATAGACAATTGAAGTTTTTCTGGGAAAAAGTTGGGAAATTTCAGCTTAAGTCAGTTTGAATCAGTTCAAATCAGCTTAAATGATTGTGAGTCAGTTGAAGCAAGTTTAAGCCAGTTTAAGTGATTATGAGCCACAGTAAGTCACTTTAAGCCAATTTAAGTATGCTCAAGTCAGTTCAAGTTAGTTCAAGTCATTGTGAGTCAGTTGAATCAACTTCTGTCAGTTTAAGTGATTCTGAGCGACATGCAGCCAGTTTAAGCCAATTTAAGTATGTTCAAGTCAATCCAAGTTAGTTCAAGTCATTTTGAGTCAGTTTACTTAAGCGTAATTCAGTTCAAGTAAGTGTTAGTCAGTCTAAGTCAGTTCAAGTTGGTTGAAGTAAGGTTAGGTGAGGTTAAGTCAAGTTAATTTAAGTCATTTCGAGTCTGTTTACTCGAGCGTAAGTCAGTTTAAGTAAGTGTAAGTCAGTTAAAGTTAGGTTAGTCAAGGTTAGGTCATTCCCCAACCAAAAACTCATTGCAATGAATCCATTCCAACTACCTACAACCTCTCCGTTCATTTTCCCCGGCCTCCCATTTTTTCCCCTTTCCATATTCCCCGTTCAAGTACTCGCTCGTGAATAAAAAAAACACATCTCTCTCGCGTACACTGCGCGAAATGAAATTTTCAGTGGAAACGAGAGAAGGCATAAAGCAACGCTCGAGCGACGCTTCTTGAATGTCGGTCTTTTGATGTCCCGGAATCTCGAATGAAAACGCGATGATCAAAGCTCGAGATAGGATTTCCACGTAACTCAAGTTTCCTCCAAAGTCGGTGGACCAACTTCTGCCGTCCGGGATTCGTTTCGAACGTTTGTTTTCGACGGGAGTGAATTTTCCTCCCCAACGAGAAACCGATTTCGCGGCTCCATCCCACCCGATTTTCCCCGCGTCATTGCACCCCGTCGTCCCGTGCGTGACCTCATTTAGCGCGGGCCAAAAATTAAGACGGGCGTTATTAGTCAACGACGAGATCTATATTAGACCCAGACGAATTTCTCTGAAGCTAATTAACGCTAATACTCCTTAGCTTTTTGCCCTGGGAATTATGGGGGCAACGGCTTTTTTTTCACCAGCCGGCGACGCCTTGAGTTAGATGAAAATTTTTTGCTTCGCGGTATTCAAATGAATGGGGTTGGCGGTGAGCTTTGGAGTTTGGCCCTGTAATTATCGACATCAGTGGGGATTGGGTTTCGGTGGGTTTTTTGCGGGATTTGGGGGATTTCGAGACACTGGGGGAGGTTTTATGGTGATTTTGTCAGTTTTTGGGAAGTTTGGGGGGATGGATTTTTCGGACTCGTGACTGGATTCTGGAACTTTTTATTTTGAATTCGGTTTTTGGAGTTTTTACTGAGTTTTGGGAATTGGGACTGGTGGTTTGCACTTACAATTTTTACTGAGTTTTAGTAACAATTGGGATTTTTTGATGTTGATGGTGATTTTATCTGGGAATGTACGTGTCACTATTTAGTGACTCATTACTGAACGTACATTTTCAAGGCTTAAGCCTTCTACAATACCAAAATTTTCAAATCATTAAGCTTATTTTTGCTCCAGAGTATTATTCCGATCATTGCAAAAATGATTGGTAGAAAATAAAATCGAAACAATAATTATCAAGGTAAAACTATTCATGTCGTTTTTCGGTAAAATTCACATGAAATATTTCCAGACGTAATGATTTAAAAATTAAGAAAAAAAAGATCAGTACAAAACAGACAACTTTGCGTAAAGTATTCATAAAAGACAATATTGTTTTGTAATGATCTATAGATGATTCGACAATAAAACTCATGGATCATACATTCATTAGCACTAATGAAAATGTTCGTGAATACGTATCAAACACGCAATTTGACACTGATATTATGCAAATGAAATAATGTAAGGAAATGGTTGTTTTGTTTCTATACATGGAAATTATTATAAAAATTCTACATATTTATATTCTGGGTACTTGTGGAAGGGTAATTAAAATACATAATGATTTTTCAAGCTCGCCAAAGAAAAGAGGAATCGCTATAAAAAATAAAAAATGGTAATTTGAACTAAATGGTTATTTCCTTTATAAATGATAATTTCTGTTAATTAATGAACGAACAACAAGTAGCCTCGTCCTTGCATATATGTTTAATTAATTTCTATTATTCGACCATCAAAATTTGTTTCAATAATGTTGGAGTTAATAAACATTTCGATAATCATTACATTCGTCGCTTCGACGATTTTTCGCCTACAAAAACGCAGAGTTTTTCTGGTTTTTTCTATTCTTCCTGAAATTTCGCTGTTCACATACAACTGGTAAGTTCGATTCGAAAATTACTTGTACTGAGAGAAATTATAAGAATAATCAACAATCAGGAATACAAATAGTTTCTTATGTTTCCTCTTAATTGACGTTATGAAATTGAGTGATTTTCGTTGTTGGATATTATATTTGAAAAGTACCCTTTCACAAATTTTGGAACGACAGTGTTGTGCTGTAAGTTTTTACATTTTATGTTCATTCTTATATCCGAATCCATTCTTTCTTACATGTTTAGCGCAAGTTGAGCAGTCTAGGAATCATGGAAATCGAAGCTTACGATTCGGTGAGTTTTTGGTCAAGCATCCATGTTTGAAAACGCATGCCCGAAAAAAAATTTGCAATGAAAATTAGTGACGTGACAAACTTGTTCTCCAAAGTGTCACAAAAAATCCAAATCAATCGCACACGCTCTGGTGACTTCAGGCAAAAGTTATTGGTCCCATGAAAAGTACTTGTAGCAAGAACTTTTTGATAAAAATTGTCGCTTGATAACATCCAGTATCCCAGTTCATTTGTTTTTCTCTCGTGTAATTTTTGTCAACATCATGACCCAATTTATAGGCAAGAGTGTTATTTTTTTCGAATTAACAAGGATATTTTTGTGCTGCGACCCTCGATTATGTGCCAACAACAGATGCAATACACATAATCAGGATCGTGTGCGATAATGATGAAATGTTGTCAATAAGCTAGAGAATTATATTCTGTTGCAGAACACAGTTGGTTCTTATACATTTCGATGGCTGATGATCCTCTTTTGTGCTTCATTTGTTTTGGAAATGTGTGTGAATGCTGAAACAGATGCAAAAATCATGGAGGTCCCAAAAATTGATGGTTGTGTACTTTATAACAATAAATTGACTGCAAAATCGTATCAGTATTATGATCTGGAATATAGTTGTCCATCAACCAAGAATGAATTGTACACAATATATTTGTATGCGACTAATCCGAAACACGTGAAGGATAGCTTGGCGTTGAAAGTCAAATGTGAGGTAACAACAACCCGGTCCGACCTGTATGCTATTCGTATCGAAAACGTACTTTCATGGGTTGAGAATTTTAAGTATTCAGCACCTGGGCAGACTCCTAAGTTGGTCACTGCGTCATTTCATAATTGTCCTGCGATAACAGACAAAATTCTGAATACTTTGGGGAAAAGCTTCGAGGAAATGTCCCTTCCTGGAAGGTTACAATTTTTCAATACCGGTTTGGATTTGGCAAGAACACCTGACTATGCCTATAAACTGTGGGCGCTGGAAATATCCGAAACGAAATTTGATCGTTTGACAAGTAAATCAATCAAACAAATAAAGTCCATCAAACGGCTTAGCTTGGAAAGAAACAATATGACAGAGACTGACCTCCGATTTTTCAAGTATCTGCTGCCAGAGTATAATCTACTGAAGATTGTAAATCTGAATTACAATCAGATAGTAAAAATCGCCAATGGAACTTTCGATGCATTGTGTGGATTAGAAGAATTGTATCTGAGCAACAATCAGTTGGAAACCGTGACTCCTGGTTTGTTCAGTAAGAACAAAAAATTGCGAATTCTCTGGCTTGATGGAAATAAGTTTACAATTTTTCAGCCGTGAGCACATTCTTATATAGAACGCCATTGATTCAGCCATTTAACAACATTGCTCACTTTTTTAAACATGATTTCTATTTTTTTACAGTAATACATTCGTGGGACCTGAAGACTTGACTTTATACTTCAACATGAATTCCATCAATGAGAGCTACATTGAATTTTTGAAAACCAAGGAAAATCGAAAAGTCGTATTTGCGCCGTGAATGCCTGATACTGTCACTATCACACAAAAAACAATGTCGAATATTGCTGAAGTTCAATAAACACGACAAAACTGTATAACTAACCGAAGTGTATTGAAAATAAAATATCTGCTCACATTTATGATGTTTTTATAAGTTGTAGCCTAACAAACTAGTTTGTTACATCTCAAGAAAACGAACCTTAGGTGCAAAATAATTTTTGTTCGTCTGAAACATCATCATTTGGTAGAGACAAACTAATATATTCTTTCACCTACTGAAGACTAAGTGATATATTCTTCAGCCTACAAAAATCATCTCTACACTTTCAAAGAAAACATTTTTTTACTCATCACGAAATATTCTGGTACCCATAAAGTATCGACATTTCGTAAAAACAAACAAATTTTGTGTTTCCTAAAAGAATTTTTCTTCACCGTCAACCAAATCCCATCAACAAAAAATCAAATCGCTGGACGTTCGACAAATATTCCAAAAGTCATCGTCCAATTTTTTTTGAACGTTATGGAAAACCGTTTTTGTAATCCATTCACGATATTACATCGGCTTTTCAGCACCGATCATTAGACGCTTTCCGACATCGTGCAATCAAAATCACTTTGCTCCCCGAAAATCACTCTCCTCACTTAATCCTTGCAATCATCACTCCCTTCCCCGCCATTACCCAAGCGCAACGACCATAATCACACGCGCATGAATCATTCACCCGATACCAATGAAAAACCCTCCATCCGCAATTATACACACCCTCCCCTCTCCCGAAAACATTTATCCCGCCAGATAAAGGAGCGGGTTGTCGAATTAAAGAAGATTTGTACGTTTCGCCGAACAGCGGCATTCACGTATCACAATCCCTCTCGTGGATCATGAGATTTGGACGTGAATCAAAGCCCCGTGACAGAAACCCGCTCAGAATGGACCTTGCCCCGGTGGTCCTAGCTCGCATCTCGTTCAGAAAGCACTGGTCATTGTCAGCCGCGAAATTCTCCCACCCCGTACTTTTTTTCGAATTTTTTTATTTCCCAATTCTTTTTTCTAACGAGCTTCTATTACTCACAGGTGGCACGTTTGTGCGAGTACAATGTGAGACTATCCCGAAAGTGCCCCATCGCCTGAATGGGGCACTCGGGTCTCCTTTATTTTTTCGCGGTTTCATCGGACCGAGCGAGAGATCTCATCACGAGTGAATTGGCGGAATTAAATAATGCGACTAGAGATTCGGGGGGAGGGGTGAAACAAAAGTGTAAGAACATGTTTTATATTCCGATGAAACCCCGTAAAAATTCCAAACATGATTCCCAAGACCGTTCAAACCATCAATAAACCCTCTACACAAGCAACTCTTCAGAATCGAATCCCCATCACTTATTTCATCACTCTGAAAATCTTCCCCAAAAGCATTGAAAAATTCCCGTTCCTGAAAGAATCCGTGAAATCCGAAATTTCCTATGATACATTTCGTGTGTTACAAAGATCTCCGCGTGAACAAATCCATACGCGTCCAATCCAATCCCCTGAGACGCGTTGACGCGACGAAAACGGACCCGGAAAAGTGCGGGCGTTGAAATGTAAATCCCTAAGCCGAGCGATTTCCCGGAGGAAAAGAGGATCGCGGGCGTGTGAGGATAGTAATGGGAGAAAAAAAAGATTGAACGGTCAAACGCCCTGCGGAGTGCGGTAATGGGCGTCAGGATGTCGCGCACGTGACGATGCATGTAGGGTATTCTCCGTCATTGTCAGGACACAAAAGCGCACGCGAGAGTCGTCCTGCAGGACCTCACGCCACGAGAAAACGAGCACGACCGCGCACCCGCTAACGACGTTTCAAGATCATTGTCACAGTGGCACCGGCCCTTTACATCGTTATTTTCAGAGGCGGATTCGGCACGTGGGGTGGAAGAACAACACGGAAATGTTTGTTTTCAGATGGATTTTGGACGAGTTTGGTGGGGAATGTGGAGTGTCCGAATGTCCGTATTTATACGGACATGTTCGTATTTTACGTGCGCTGTCCGTATTTTTCGAAAATTGTCCGTATTTTTGACCGAGTACATGTAAAAATGAAATATTTCACAGGAAAATTCGAATTTATGTGGAGTGGTATTTAAAGATATATCTCCAAATTTTTAATTTTGAGTATTTCTAAAATTTAGAGAATTATGAAATTTCCGAAAATTATGTGAATTTTCAGGATTTTTGAAGTTTCAAAAATTTCGAGTCTTTCGATTATTGTGGAATTTTTGAAATTTGGGAGATTTCGTGAATTTTTAGGATTTTTAAAAAGTTTAAAATTTTGAAATTTACGAAGATTTTTGGAATTTCCACAATTTTGAGAATTTTGATAATTTTGAAGATTATGGAAATATCAAGAATTTTGTGTTTCGAGAATTACTGATATTTTCATTATTTAAAAATTTTTTAAACTT
>JAPYZK010003953.1:7929-19052 GCA_030522785.1 Platygaster equestris
ATTCTTCCGAAAATGTATCATTGAAAAATCATGCCTGAATCATGAGTTAGTACAATGATCGTCATTAAATTTCTAAGTAAGTCGAAACAATCGAACGTTACAACAACAAAACTAATTACTAAAACCAAGGACGTAGCCAGAAATTTCAAATTTCATTGGGGGGGGGGGGGGGGGCTAAGGTGATTTTGACTCGAAATTAATTCAGCAAGTTCGAAAAGTACAGTTTTGTTGGAGAATAATGGAAATTTTCTGAATTCTGATAATTTTCAAAACTTTTTGAAATCTCTGAAATTTCCGAAATTTTTGAAATTGTCAAAATTCCGTAGACTTGTGAAATTCTCGAAATATTCCAAACTTTGAAAATTCACGAAATTGTTGAAAATCTTAAAATGTTCGAAATGATCAAAATTATCAAGTTTCTCAAAGTTTCATAAATTCGTGGAATTTTTGAAATTTCAATGATTATGGAAGTATTATGAATTTTCAAATCTTTCTCGAATCTCTGGAATTTGCAACATTTTAGAAATTCTGGAAATTTTGTAAATTTCAAAAAGTTTAAAAAATTTTCTAAATTCTCTAGACTTAAAAATTTATGGAAGTAGTCGAAAATCTTGAAATATGTTGTAAATATTCCAACTAAACAGAAGTTTCTCGACATTTTAGAAATTAGTGAAATTTTCGAAATTTCAAGAATGATGAAAACTGCCTTAATTCTCAAGGTTTTCGGAACTTTGTTGAATCTCTGAATTTTCTAAAATTTTTGAAATTCTGAGAATTCTCAAAATAATAAAGACTTTCGAAATTCTCTAAATTTTTGTAAATCTTGAAATGTTGCAAATTATCGAGTTTCTTGAAATGTAAAGATTCGTAGAATTATCGTACTTTCAAAAATTATGAAAATATTGTAAATTTTCAGAATTTTTGAAACTCGAACAGATCTCTGAAATTTACAAAAATTTTCAAATTCTTCAAATTTTCAGAATTCCAATAACTTCCAAAAATCCTCAAAATACTTCAAACTTTGAAAATGCTCAAAATTGTTGAAAATCTTATCATGCTGAAAATATTTCAAATTATTAATTTTCTCTAAATTCTGAAAACTCGTTAAATTGTCGTAATTTTAAGAATTATGAAAATATTATGAGACTTTAGAATTTTCAACACTCCTTCAGAACTTGTCAGTTTCCAAAATTTTTGACTTTCGGTGTTCAAACTTCTAAAATCTTCTCAAATCCTCAAAATCCTCCCAACTTTAAAAATTCCCAAAAATGTTAAATACCTCGAAATGTGAGAAATGTTCAAAATCACCAAGTTTCTCGAAAACTTCGACACTTATGAAAATCAGTATCATTTCAATTATTTTCCAAAATACACTATTTTTCAATGCGCTAGATTTTTCAAATTTTCCAGAATTACGGGGGGGGGGGGGGCTTCATCCCCCTCCCTGGCTACGTGCTCGACTAAAACAATGGTTTTTATACGTTCACGTACATTATTCCGTCACGATTTCCCATGAAAACCATAAATCCCCCAAAATCCTCCCCCAGGAACATGCACGCCGAAGTGTGCGAGGGAAAACCCGGCCTATGCCCAGCCATGAAACCCATAAACGGGACGCAACTCCTCAAGTACCTCAGAACCGTGGAGTTCGTGGGTAAGCTAAAATGACACTTTCACATTCAACGTTTCATATTTATGCCCCAGCGATTCTTCTCCCCGGAATAAAAAATTTCATCTCCCGCGAACCTTATCTGGAAAATTCGCGTTAAAACTTTTTCACGACCCGCGGAAATTGGAATTAAGCGGAGGGAAATTTCCGTGCCAGAAAATGTGACAAGAGCGTTATTTGAATTGAGGGGTAGTTTGTAGCGTGAAAAGTTATGATGGGAATGATACGAGGATGGCCCATGTGGAGGAGTCGTTTGAGAACTAGACGATCGTTTGTGAGGGATCTGCACAGCCCTTGTAAGTCGTGGTGAGAGAGAATGAGATCGAATGGTTGTCAGTTCTCCCTCATTTCGTACTCATTCTCTTTTTTTCGATTTTTGATTATACTAACTCATTTTTCCACTAGAAAAGTGATTAAATAATATTATATCAACTATTATACATCATATTTGATCGTTTAAACATGTTAATTTCGTAATAAATTTAAATATTTATAATTATTGATAGTTAATTAAATAATTTGACGATATTTTTAAAATCCAAAAATCATTTATTTTAGTCTAAAAACGGAAAAGAGAGAGTACGAAACGGGAGAGACTTGAGAACCATTCTATCTCATTCTCTCTTACTGCTACTTAGTATTTACGAGGGAGTTTGGCTTGATTTTTGAATAGATCGTTTTTGAGGTTATAATGTATTGAGTTGAGTGGATGAAATATCGAATTTTTGGGATTTGGGAGAATTTTTCGGAGTTTCCTTAGTGATTCTAGTTTTTATAAAAACCTTATAAAAATTTTCTAAAACAATTTTTATGAGGTCAGTTTTATAAATGTTTTATAAAATTTGCATTTTTTGTAAAGTGGTTTTATGAAAGTTTTATGAAAAAAATTTTTGTATCAAAATTGTTTTTCAACATTTTTAAAAAAATACAAAATTTTTTCTAACCTTTTTTTGGATCATTTTGTTGATGTATGTACCATTTTTTAATCAGTTTATGAGGCTCTAGTTCGAATTTCGTTTCGAAAGAAATTGAAAATTTTTTGGAGGCAACTTCCGAAACTTTAGTTGTCAACTTAGACTTCAAACTCCAACTTCAATCTCAGAACTGCATCAATTCCACTTTGCACTTATCACTTCAAAACGTGACTTTGAAAGAAATTACCGATGTCAACGTTTAAAACTTGACATCTGATAATTTTCAAATAAAAAGCTGACATTCAACAGTACCTAACCAACATTTTAATAAGGCTTTTTTTGCATGGAATCGAATAGAAAAATAATCCTTGTTATAAAATGATTTGAGCAAATTTGAAATATAAACTTGAAAGAGATTCGGAATCCGTAACTTAAACCTACACTTTTTTCAACTTGAAACTTCAAAATTCAGTCCCAAAACTTCAAAACTGCAATTTTGAAAATAACTCCAAACTTCCGAAACAACATATACCTTACTTTTTCAGCCATAAAATTGTCCTATTTTTCCTTTTTCCGATACTGTCAGCTGGTCACCCTAGCCATGAAGTTTCATTTTTTCAAGTCCTAAATCTAAAAATGACAGCCTTTCTTTCCAAAGGTCTCAGCGGCGATAATTTCCAATTCGACAAAAATGGCGACGGGCCCGCAAGGTACAATATCATTCACTTTAAGCAAATGTCCGCGGGGAAATACGAGTGGATCCGGGTTGGAGAATATCTAAATGGGGAGCTACTTTTGAACATGTCAGGTAAGCGGGATCGCGAAATGTAATTCCGCGGAGTTACATTTTTACGCCGCGTCATGTTCGCCATTTTCCGAGCCCGGGAGGAAAAGCTCATGTGGGTCATTTCACGTCGAACTGATTTTCTTTAAATTCCTAAGAAACTATTTTCCCCTCAAATTACTCACATTATATTGATTTTGCCCATAAATTCGTCTTATATAGAAAGTGTAAAAAAAAGTATCGTTGATATAACTTGCGGAAAATGTAGAGGAAATTAAAAAACTTTATTATAATTACGGTGTGGAGATTTTCCAAGCATGTGATTCTTGAGGATTTTATTTTTTTTGTGCTGGGCTGACTTTATTTCCGGGGGAAAATTCAAAGCGAGTGATGCACCTTTTACTCGGCTTTGCACAACACAAAGTCGGCTGAACTACTTTTCACGTTTGCACAAAAAGTAAATCTTTTTCTTTTTTCTTTGGCTTTCTTTCGAACTCGTGTCGAAAGTGGAAGGCAAACATTCTTGTTTAATGTGTGTGTGGATGGAAAATTTACAGGTAGGATTGTATTATGCTGCGTTTTTGAATTTTTTGTGAATGACTAGAGTGGTGTTGGATTTTTTCGAGCTTGAGAAGCATGAATTCGGAGATAAACAACTTTGAATATCTTGAATTTAGCTCAGAATATTTCATTTTTCAGCAGCGCTATTTTTGTTTTTTTACCTGGATTTTGATTTTTCACTGACTTGAATCCCAGAAATTTGAGAAGTTTTAAAATGACTGGAGTTTTGGGGATTTTATATTTTAGTTCAAGATTTTTTCTTATTCATACGTAAATTTACAGTTTTCGAAAATGTAAATTTTTAAGTGTCCAAATTAATTTTTTCTATTCAATATATTTCGGAAATTCGGCAGATTCCAAAATTACTGAGGGTAGTCGGGAATTTTCAATTTTTTGTCCAAATTCATGGGATTTGTTTTGATTTTTAGACTACTCAATTTTTTCGAATTCAGAATTTGCAGAGCCGTACTCTTAAATTGAACATTTTGAATATGTAAATTTCGAAGTTGCTAAATGATGATTTTCCATTGACTCGAATTCAGGGAATTTGTGGAATTTTCGAATCATTTTTAACTTTTTGAATTGTTTTATTTCATTTCTCAATTCATCGAACTTGTTCCAACTTTTGTATTGTTAATTTTGTAAAATTCAAAATAAGCACGAATTTGGACTTCAAAATTAAGAATCTGGAAAATAAATACATTTTTCTGTTCTACGGACATGAATTTCAAAAATGTGCGGAATTGCGAAATGACTTTCCAAATTCGTTAATTCAGGAAAATAATTCGGAATTTCTAAATTTGAATTACGAAAATTACTGAATTTTGTGATATTCATTCAAATTTGTGGGTTTTAAAATTTTCGTATAAGAATAAAAAAATTGAAGAGAATATTTATATCATAGAATTTCGAGATTACCTAGAAAATGTACGAAATTTAAAAACTTAAACTTTTTTTCAAGCCTTCATAGAATGTTCAAATGTCTAAAATTTCGATTTATCGCATTTTATATCAAAATGCCGACGTTTTTAAGTTCCCAATTCAAAAACACACAATAAAAATTCTACATTCTGTCATATCTTTACATTTTACACTTTTGATCAACTTTCAAATTTTTTAAAGAATTCTTTTGATCGTGACATGATTACTTTCAACACTCCAAATTCAATTTTGGGTACAAAAAAATTAGCATACAAAAAAAATAACACCAATCAAAAATCTGAATTTCTCGGTCTATACATATAAAAAAACTCCCATATCCCCAATTTCAACAAAGTCGTAACAAAAAAATCGGAAACGAGGATGAACACTTGACGCGAAACGACCCACATTTTCGCTCTTGTAACGCGGGAAAGTGCGAAAAGAGGAAACTCGGGAAAAGCGTTTACCGCGATCTCGGAATAACCATAATTCAGGGCGCGCGTTTTCATACGCAGAAGTGCAGTTTCGGCTGGGGCAACAAGAAATGCCCGAGAGCGTGTGCTCGCTGCCTTGCGCAGCCGGGCAGGCGAAAAAATACACCGAGAGCGATAGTTGCTGTTGGCACTGCTCGAATTGCAGCCACTATCACGTAAGCACGTCACTGAATTTCACCCATTTATCATTTCTACGCTATAGAAATTTTGAACAGAGAATACCAGTGGCGAATTTGAGATTTTTTAACAACATTCATCATAAATATTATACAAATTGGAAATTCTATGAATGGTTAATAATTTTCGGGCATTTGGAACAATTTTTGATAATTTCTTATGGATTCGAACAACTTTTGAAAACAATAAAAAAATCGATATTTTTGTTTTCGGAAAATTCGTATTATCAAAGATTTAGCCAATTTAGAAACATAACTTGGAAATTCTACAAATTGTTAGTACTTTTCGGGCATTTTAAACAATTTTTGATGATTTCTTATGAATTTGAAAAGCTTTTGAAAACCATGAAAATTTTGATCATTTTTTTGGAAAATTCATATTATCAAAGACTTGATAATTTTTTTTATAAAATAATATTTTTTATAATTTGATAAGACAGTTTGAGAACATAACTTGGGAATTCTATAAATTGTTAGTTATTTTCGGGCATTTTCAAAAATTTTTCATGATTTCTTACATGTTCGAAAAGCTTTTGAAAACCATGAAAATTTCGATTATTTTTTTCGGAAAATTCATATTATCGAAGATTTAGCCAATTTAGGAACATAATTTGGGAATTCTACAAATTCTTAGTCATTTTCGGGCATTTCAAACAGTTTTTCATAATTTCTCATAAATTCGAAAAGTTTTTGAAAACCATGAAAATTTTGATCATTTTTTTCGCAAAATTCATATTATCAAAGATACAACCAATTCAAGAATATAACTTGAGAATTCTATGAATTGTTAGTAATTTTCGGTCATTTTAAACAATCATTTTTAATGATTTTTCACAAATTCGTAGAGCTTTTGAAAAACCTGAAAATTTCGATCATTTTCCATCGGAAAATTCATATAATCAACGATTTAGCCGTGATTCGCTCGCTAGATTCGGGACCTTCAAGACGAAACGCGCTGCGCAAAATGCGAATTGGGAACCCGGCCGGATGAAACTCATTCCGAATGTCGCGAAATTCCCGAGGAATTTTTGAAGGCAGAAAGTGGCTACGCTATCGGAGCAATGGGTTTTTCGGGAGTCGGGATATTGGTGAGTTTATTCCGGCGACCTGCATTCCGAGGAAGTTACATTGACAGGATTATTGAAATATCTCCGAGTTTTATTAAACTACTGAATTTTCATGGGGCAAAAACGAAATTTTCTGGGAACATATACTTCCCAAACAATTTTCCATGAGTAAATTCACTGTTTTAATCGGTAAAAAATGATCTTATATTCACTGATCTGAATGCAGTTCCATTTATTTCTTTACGAAAATTCTTACACTTGTAAGAATTTGATAAGTTGCTTCTAAGTTTGACCTTATCGAAATTTTATAAGGTACTCGTAAGGTCCTTATGAGATGCTTAAAAGAATCATATGAGTTACTAAAATAATATGTTAGACATTATCAAAATCTTACAAGACACTCATAAGAGCCTTATAAGACACTTATAATAATATAGGGATCACATAAGATACTGATAAGATACTTATATATATATTATAAGAATTTCATAAGTTATTCATAAGTTCAAACTTATCAAAATCTTATAAGACACTAATAAGAATCTCTTAAGAATGTTCTATGTTTCATATAAGTTTGAACTGATAAAAACCTTTTAAGATACTGGTAAGAATCTTTTAAGAAACTTATAATCCTCTAGTTGAGGGTTATATCTGACCCTGAAAGTTGAGGGTTGACCCCAAAATTTAAGGGTTCGCCCAATTAAAAATCCTGAGTTCAACCTTATCCTTATAAGACACTAGTAAGAATCTTATAAGACACTTATAAGAATCTGTTAAGAATTGTTTATGTTTCTTATAAGTTTGAACTGATCAAACCTTTCAATATATTCGTAAGAATCTTTTAAGACACTTATAATCCTCAGGTTGAGGGTTATATTCGACCCTGAAAGTTGAGGGTTGAACCTCCAAAATTTAAGGGTTCGCCCAATTAAAAATTCTGAGTTCAACCTTATCAAAAGCTTATAAGACACTAGTGCGTATCTTATAAGACGCTTATCAGAATTTCTTGAGAATTTTTTATGTTTCTAATAAGTTTGAACTGATCAAAACCTTTCAATATATTCGTAATTATCTTTTAAGACACTTATAATCCTCAGGTTGAGGGTTATATTCGACCTTGACAGTTGAGGGTTAACCCCCAAAATTGAAGGGTTTGCCTAATTAAAAATCCTGAGTTCAACCTTATCAAAATCTTATAAGACACTAGTAAGAATCTTATAAGACACTTATAAGAATCTGTAAAGAATTTTTCATGTTTTATGTAAGTTTGAACTGATCAAAACCTTTTAAGATATTCGTAAGAATCTTTTAAGACACTTACAATCCTCAGGTTGACGGTTATATTTGACCCTGAAAGTTGAGGGTTGACGCACAAAATTTAAGGATTCGCCCAATTGAAAATCCTGAGTTCAACCTTATCAAAAGCTTATAAGACACTAATAAGAATCTTATAAGACACTTATAAGAATCTGTTAAGAATTGTTTATGTTTCTTATAAGTTTGAACTGATCAAAACCTTTCAATATATTCGTAAGAATCTTTTAAAACCCTTATAATCCTTATGTTTAGGGTTATGTCTGACCCTTAAGGTTGAGGATTAACCCCCAAAATTCGAGGATTCGCCCAATCAAAAATCCCGAACAGCCACTTAAAATCAGTAAAATTCCACTATTTCACCCACTGCACATTCACTGATTCAAAAAACTCCTGTCACTGTGAAATCGTTGAAATTTTAGCGTCCCGAATTCCAAGAGCATGAATTCGCGTCATTAAGGATGAAATACCCCGCAAATCCTCCCTAATTCACATTCAGCACCGCAATCCCATCGCCCCGACAATTCTAAACACAATTCTCGTTGAAGAATATCCTTGAATAAGCAATCAAAAGCCGGCTTTTCGAGTCACAAAGGCGCCCAAGAGTAACATCAGAGTGTATATTATTCATCCCCGGCATGAGAGAAATCCGGGATGCATTAAAGATAAAAAGTGCTCGGTGCGGGAACGATCTCGCGAGAAGCGAACGCACCTGGCGCTCTCTCAATTTTTGAACAACCTCTGACCGTTCCAGATAACAGGCTTCATCATTATCGTATTTTTAATAAAAAACGACACGCCGGTGGTGAGAGCCTCGGGGCGAGAATCGACCTACGTTCTGCTCTGCGGCATCGTACTTTGCTACCTCGTGACCTTCGCTTTCGTCTTCAGGCCGACGAACGTCGTGTGCATCGTACAGAGGTGAAAATGTCTGGATATGTGTGTTCATATTCTGGATACATATCGAAGCAGGGAATTTAGGATTCGATTGAGATTACATTTGTGATGATTTTTGGAGCTTTCAGTACTTCTGGTCATTTTTGAGGGTATTATTAGGGTAGCATTTTATTGTCCTGAAAATCTCCCAAATTCTAAAACACAGTCGTAAGAGTTTTCGACAACTTAAAAACGTGTCCGAAAAATTTTTTCTGAGTGTAGGAACCTTAGATTTTCTAGCACATGTGTTAGACAACCATTTTTTAGTATAGCCAGATCCAAGGACAACCAAGTGGAAATTTGCAGGATTCTGAAGTTTTTCGAAAATTTTGGGAAATTCGAGAATAAGGAACGTTTTTAGAATTTGAAAAATTTTGGAGTTTCCGAAAGTGTTTGAAAAGTCTGGGAATGTTGGATATTTTGTTTATTTTGAAAATTTCGAGAATTCGGAACTTTTTGAAGTTTTGAGGAACTCGAAAATTTGGGAAGTTTTGAGGAACTTGAGAAATTTGGAGATCTTAAGATTTGTAATAATTTCGAAAGAACTGAAATTTTGAGAGTTTTGAAAGTTTGAAAATTTTGAGAATTTTTACAATTGCGGAAATTTCGGAAATGTTTGGAAATTCTGAATATTTTTCAAATTTCGTTCATTTCAAAAATATCAAAGAATTTGAAAATTTTGAAAGTTTTGGAGAACTTCGAAGTATTGAAAGTTTCTAGGAATTAGAAGATTATAGAAATTTAAAAATAATTAAAAATGCTGAGATTCGTAACAATTTCGTAGTACCTAAAATTTTGGAAATTTTGTAACGTTTGGAAATTTTAAGAATTTTTACAAGTTTGGAGATTTTTAAAATGTTTGATCATTTCCGAAATTTTCAAAATTTTGCTAATTTTATTCAAAATTTTAAAATTTTCAGAAACTTTAAAATTTTCAACGTTTGAAAGAACTTGGAAATTTGGAAAGTTTCGAAGAACTTTAAAATTTTGAAAATTTCAAAAAAATTCAAAATTCTGAAAACTTAGAAAGATACTAAAAATCCTAAGATTTTTGACATTTTCAAAATATCTGAAATTTAAAGAATTTCGAAACGTTCGAAAATTTCAAGAATTTTCAGAATTTCGACTGCGAAAATTTTCTGAAATTCTGAAAATTGTGAAAATTTCGTTAATTTTGGAAATTGCTCTAATGTTTAAAATTTCCTTTATTTGGAAATTTCAAGAAATTTGAAAACTTTGGAAGTTTCGAAGCACCTCCAAGTTTTGAATTTTCGACGAACTTAAAAATTTTGAATGTTTCGAGGAAACTTGAAGAACATGAAATTTCTAAGGAACTTGAAAATTTAAAAAACTTCTAAAACATTGAAAATCCCAAGATTTTCAACAATTCCGAAACATCTGTGGAGAACTTCGAAACGTTCAAAAATGTTCATAATTTCGGAGATATCTAAAACATTCGCAAATTTTCAAAATTTCAGTAACATTGAAAATTTCGAGAAAAATGAAACTTTCGACCGTTTCGACGAACTTCAAAATATCAAAAATTACGAGGAACTCCAAAACTGCGAAAGTGTTGACGAACTAAAAAAACTCAAAATTCTAAAGAACCCAAAAATCCAAAAACAATCGCTCATAAAACCAACGAAATTTCGGAGATCGTCATTTTTCGAACGATTCTTCACCACGGCTTACAGATACTTGGTAGGTCTGTGTTTCACGGTGGTGTACGCGGCGCTGCTGACAAAGACCAATAGAATCTGTCGTATTTTCAACGCGGGCGCTAAAGGCGCATCCTTCATCTCGCCGCACTCGCAACTAATGATTTGTTCGGGCATCGTTATCGTGCAAATACTCATACTCGCAATTTGGACGGCCATCGATCCGCCGAAGGCGATGCACCATTACCCAACCCAAGAAGACAATCTCCTCGTTTGCAAGAGCCACATTGACGCCAGCTACATGGTCGCCTTCGCTTACCCCATTATTCTCATCGTCGATTGCACCTATTACGCCGTCTTGACCAGAAACATCCCCGAGGATTTCAATGAAAGTAAACACATAGGTAATGCAACGATATCGACGATATTGGCACTATCAATGACTATGTACTTACTGTAGGGGCTGAAATTACAATTTATTCAACGCCCGCGAGAAATATGTAATTTCGTGGCCCTGCTGAGAGTGGACAAAATAATGGATTACTTGATTGTTGACGTATGGCATGCGAGTGATGAACTCGTTCGCCCACTAGTGGGCGAATAAGCTGTTCGCCCACGCTCATCTTAAC